>CAKNXH010059624.1:0-45524 GCA_932178445.1 Andricus quercusramuli | reverse complement strand
CCCGTAATCTTAAGGTAAGAGTATTACGAGAAACTACGCACGTAAGAAAACTAGATATTCTATGTGTATCAGAGACAAAGAAAAAGGTTTGCGAAAGTGGAAACATAGAAAGCAGGGTGTTGAAAGGCGGTTTTGAAATATGGTCAGGAGTAGATAGCGAATCACATTGTAGTCGATTTGATTATGAATGAAGAAGCAAGATAGCATCTCAAAGATCAAGGATCAAGAGATATCAAAGACGTCTTCTGGGACACTTCAAATGATACAATAAGTACTTGCGATCATGGTGAAAGAATCATTCTGCTAGGAGATGTTAACGGATGGGTAGGTGTCCAACGTCAGGGTACAGATACAGAAAGGGTGCTAAGTAAGTCTGGGGATCCAAGAAGAAAAAATTGTGACAGGGAAAAATTAGTTAGCTTATTCTTAGAAAAGGGCATATTTATTACAAATGCTTGTTTTAGACATAAAATGATCCGCATGTACACCTGGCGAAAAGAAAATGGCCACAGTATAATTGACTTCGTTATTGCGGGTGAAAGGCTAAGAGAACTAGTAAAAGATACAAGAGTCATGATGGACTCTGAAAGCAATACTGACCATAACCTTTTAGTCTCCAAAATGAACTTAGGGCGGAAATAAAGAAGAAAGAGAACCAAACAAAATTCCAATGTCCATTTTTCAATAACCATTTAAAAACTTATCATATATATGTTCCAAAAATGACTTAGATACTTTTTTTCTCCCCTTTTCCGACAGTTGGAAAAAATCATTCCGATAGTAGGATTTATTAGAAAGATACGGAAATATACGCTGAAGTAAAGGAATTTCCTTCCTCATTTTGAATGAAATACAAATTTAGTCATTTTTATCTAAGGACATAGAACGTAACATATGGTCGTTGCGAAGCGCGACGACCAAATTTCGTGCCGCGAGCCAGCTCAAACTTTGGAGTTTCTACTATACGATCAACAGAAATGAGCGTGGAGGGCGAGGTTTACATAATTTTTAAACGAAACATCGAGCGCGAAGCGCGATTGTCTTGATGAGAATGTGTTCGTTAAGGTCGGTAGAACCTTAAGTAAATTAGTTCTTCTTTTGATGTAAAACTGACATAATTAAACAAAAATCAGGCCATAACGGTGAAACTTACTAATAGCCCGCGAAGCGCGCAATAACGAGCACGCTAAGTGCGAAAACCTAGAGGAACTGAGCTTAAAGTGTCAGACAAATGCGTCTGAGCGCGTAGCGCGAGGCGAATATATTATCGAGCGCGAAGCAGATTTTTTTAGTTACGATGATATATTGACAGACGTCTTGGGGACGTCTTAAGGACGACCTAACGCCATCGTTACAATGACGTCCCTGAAGACATCTCATAGGCATACATATGCCGGACATTGGACATCTTAAAAATGTCTTCATGTTGTCTTATTGCCATCTGAAGGACGTAATTTTGACGTTCCATGTACCACGAGTCAAACGTCGTGAAGGCGACTTTTCTAGGTCTTTAAAGACATCCTTTGCCGGGACAAGTGTACGACATATTTTAAACGGCATTAGGACATTCTTTTTGTTAAGTCCTCAAGACGTTCATAAAATGATGACTTTACGACGACTTATCAACCTGTGTGCCCACTGGGACGTCTTTTAAAAAATCCATTGACGTTGATTTGTATGGTCTTGACCGTTTCCCAAGAATTCAGTTGAAAATATTTTTTATTTGAATGTTATTTTGGGGAAACTAAAAATCGGTGCACTAGCGTTACGGAAGTCGATATGGAAGTATCATATACCCTTAATAAAGATATAAGTTTAAAATCTAGGTATATTTCCTTCGTTTAACATATTCATTCAAAATTATGAAAATCTTCCAGAAGACGTTTTGAGGATGTTCTAGAGACTTCCTTACGACATTGTCTTCAGGATATCCTTAAAAGACATCCTAAAGACGAACAAAGGTCAGACATAGGACCTTCGTAAGACATCTTTAAGCCATATTAAAAACGTCTCTAAGATATACCTTACGGGACAAGTTTAGAACGTCTTTGGTATAACCTTATGACGTCTTTTTGTAAAAGCCTAAGAACGTCCACAAAAAGACGTCTTTAGGACGACTTCAGGCCAAGTGTGCCCATAGGGATACTCTTTTTGAAAATAGAAGTGTGGTTATAGAGCGATAAATGCATAATTTGAATACTCTTGGTACCATAGAAATTTATTTATAAACATATGAATATTATCTTAAAAACAACTGTATTTATTCACGTAACTCTGTGTTGCCTTCATTGTCAGATACGAGATTATCATTTAAATGACAATTCTATCCCGTAAAATACGGTTATCAATGTGATTCACATCATCATTTATTTCTTCCTTCTTATCTGCACCACCATCTGAAACTATTCTGCATTATTAGCACAATCTGATCTCACAATTATATTTTCTCATTTTAATCCACAAATATTTCGACTAGATATATTTTCGCTCTGTACACTGAAAAAAAAATTGATTTGATTCAAGGAAATGCGTTTCTCTGGTTCTTTTTCTTCGTACCAAGGAATTATTTACTTCAGTTAAGTTAACATTTTTGAGATACAAAATATTCAAGCATCAATTCAAGGAAATGATTTCTTTGGTAATATTTCATTAGTATAAGTAAGTATTTCTTTGCATTAGAAGTGCAAAATATTGATTCAAAAAAATGATTTCCTAGAAGGTAGGAACCTAGGTTTATTGAATATGTTTTAGGCGCCTGAAGAACTCCTTCTTTAGTCCAATGAAATCGATTTTCTGAAACGAATAAATGTGTTTTAAGATTAAATAATTCATTCATCATTGGAGCAATTAATTAATTCTGTTTGGTTCAAGAAAATATTCACTCAAGATCAATGAATTTTCATCAAATCGAAGAAATATTTATTCCATGCTAAGAACTGTCAAAATCATAACAATGAAACAATCATCCAAATTCAAAAAATATTCTTCCACCATAAATCTATATTCGTTCAATTGAGAAAAAAAATATTAGACACTATAAGTTAATGTAATTGATGCAACGAAATGATGACTTAAATTGAAGGAATATTTATTCAAGATAAATGAATATTCATTCAGTTAAACAAATATTTATTGCATTCTAACAATTATCATAATCAGCACAATGAGAAAATTGTTCAAATTTGAAAAATATTCTACTAATATAAATATATATTCATTAAACTGAAAAAATAATTATTCCATGCCAGAAGTCGACATAATCATTGCAAACGAATAATTACTTGAATTGAAGAAATATTCTTTCGAGACGAAGGAATATTACATTTAATTCAGAAAATATTAACTGTATTCTAACAAGTATCATAGTGAACACAACGCAAAGATTATACAGATATAAAAAATATTCTTTTAATATAAAGGTATGTTCATGAAACGGAAAAAAAACTAATCCCATGCCAGAAGTCAACATAGTCATCGCATTGAAATCATTATTTTTATTTGAAACATGTTTGAAGAAAATAAAACGCGGATTTATTTGAATGAGAGAAATCTTTGTTTGAATAAGTAATTTCCTGTTAAACAATTTTACAGCACAAATAATTATCCGATTCCTACCTTGCCGATATTTTGTTGCCAACTCTTGTCAACATGAAATAAGATGAGTTGAACTTTGGAAAATTAAAAAATAGCCAGTAAGGGATGTTTTCCTTGCCCTAAATCTTCATGATGAATTATAAAGATTTAAAACATTTTTAAAAGTGATACAAAATATTTAAATAGCCTGTAGTAAAAAATTTTATCATCGAAAATTTTAATTTGCATTTTAAGTTCAGTTACGAGAAATTAAATCTTTCTCATGAATAAAATTAAATTTCAAAATTACGTTTTTCATCATAAAATATTATATAAATTATGTAAAATTGTTGAGTTCGCATTATGAAACAACTGTTTCCGAGAGTTTCAGCCAATTTTTGGTGCAATCTTTCGATGGAAACTTAATAAATTTATACTCGTTAATAATAATTGCTCTGCAATTTATTTGTATTACCTTTAAAACGTCAAATGTGCCGCGCATATGAGCGCCGCTGTGACTGGGCATCCGCTGACAAGGGCGTGAATCAAAAAATTTTGTTTCAAATACAAGGAAATGTTTATTGAACGTAACGAATTTCATATATAATTTAAAGAATATTAAATTTATCGAAAAGTGATATTTCTTCCTACCAAATAATAATTTTATTAAGTAATAGTAGACCTACACGAAAAAATGTGTACTTGAGGAATTATACTGAACTAGTGTACGATGTGGTAGATATGAGTAGATAGGCAGGGAGCGTTCTGGCCGGGTTAGTATCAGTGTGTGTTAGTGTGTATCCGTGTGAGGCTGGCATGGACGCCGTGTTGCTTAGCCTCTAGAACATTCTCGAGGGATCCTCGAGCTTCTGGAAAATTCTCGAAGTTCATGATGACGTCACAGAATATTGCGCAATTGTCAGAGCCGAATTGATGTAAACAGGTTCAAGAATGATCTATTGCTTCCTTATAGATAAAACAGTCATATTTAAGGCGCAAATATGCAAGTTTGTATGTGTGTGAATTTTGATGTGACATCCTGTTTTCTTCTATATGAATTTGATTTATTGTTACGGATCAGGTTGCATCCGGTAGCTACTCCAGTTTTTGAGAATTGTACGAGCCGAATTCATGAATATAAAACGCATTTTGAATTTCACGTAAAATAGCTTCAAGGTTACATTTTTTTGGTTTCATTTGCCCTTGAAGTTACATCGCAAAAACCTTTTCTGCTTAGGTATTAACCTTCATGATAATAATAATCGTCAGCTATATGAGACGTGGTCTGCGAACAATTTTCCAGTGTATTGCCAGATTCAGTGCAGTGACTTTATAAATCGCTACTTCTTTTATCCTCAACATACTTTCTGAGATTCACATTTAAAAGGTTGTCTGTTGAAAAAGGTTAGTGTTTGTTTGGATTTAAAGTGAAAAATTCAGTGAATTTTTTTTTAGTTTATTTTAAAAAAAAGGTTGTTTCATAGGAATTTTTTTCCAGTTTTATCCACCCTGTAAATACCAAGACTGCTGAAAGAGCTTTGCAGTTGACTGTTGTGAACAGGGCATTAGAAAAGGAGATGATTTGAAGAGGTGGGTAAACCTTCTAGGTTAAATTTTCTATTTAGTGGAATATTATGTGTTAAAAAGTCGTTTCACGCCAAAAAATTTCCAGTTGATTCTCAGCGACCAAGTGAGCATCAAAGTTTTGTAGTGGAATCGTGCCTGACAGAAAAAAATAGAGCCTGAACAAAGCAGGAAACTCATCTCCATCATGGACTAGGCGTACACCATGCTAACGGAGAATCGGAAAATCAATAAAATCAACAAGTGGATCAAATTTGGTACGGAAAATATTAGAATATTAAATAACATGTTAAAGTACTTAGAATTGTCTGTAGGTCAAAAAATGCATATTCAATCAACAGTAGGAATTTCAAAAGCGTTAAAAACTAAATTGAAAGTAATGAGAAAAATGGGAAAAGGTGTGGGAAATTCAAAAAGAAAAACAGATAGAATACAGTGGGAAGACTTAGAATCAGCATTCAAGAGTAGGATAAGAACCGGATGTGTAGTGAATTTAAGACATAAGGACCTCAAACATTTTCTGGAGGATAGAAAGTCAATGGTCGTTCAACGAATAAAAAATATTTTGAAACAATATGGCGGGTTGAAAGTAAACGTTTCTTTTGCCGGAAAATTTAAAGCATTAGTGAACGGTGAAACGGTAGAAGAAATTAATTACACAAACACTGAAAATAATAGAATCCTCCCATCAACTGACATCAGTGCGTGGTACGATGAAAATGTTTTAGGTCAAATTTTAGTGAAAGTAGAAGAATTACAGGAAACAGATTCAGGGTGGACACTTAGTGAAATTATAAACCTCTTAGTAAATTTTAATAAATATTTACCAATAAATTCGGGTATATCAACATTCATTGATTTACCAAAATATATAAGAGATAAAAAAGCTGTTATAAATATTCAGAATAATGATGTTTATTGTTTTCTGTGGTCAGTAATGGCCGCTATTCGTCCTGAAAAAAATCACGTAGATGAGACTACATCTTACCCACATTATAACTCAGAACTCAGATCGAAAATACAAATCTCAACACTGAATGTTTCAAGGAAAGTGAATCAAAAGACAGTAATCCAATTTATCACTTCGCTTTGATTAAAAACTTATCCCGATTAGTAAAATCTCAGTTTACAAAAGATCATTGTCGCACATTTTTGTGTGACAGGTGCCTATGTCACTTCAAATTAGAAAAATCATTACAGAATCACAAATTGGATTGTGAAAATGCAAATCAATGTAGAATGATTTTGCCCAATGAAAAAGAAAGATTTTTGAAATTCCGAAATTATAGGTTCAAAGAGAAGGTTCCATTCTCCGTTTATGCTGACATGGAATATCTATTAATGGAAGTTGCTGAAAATCCTTTCAATATAGGGCCGTATCAAAATCATGTTCCATACAGTGTTGCATTATATTTACATTGCAGCTTTGATGACTCTCGTTCAAAATTTCAAATTTATCGTGGGAAAGATTGTTTACAGTGGTTCGTGAATGAATTAAAAGAAATTGCTGAAAATATTGATTCTGAACTAATGTGCATTGTACCAATGGAGAAACTCAGTCCAGAGCAAGAAGCAGAGTTTAGGTCTGCTCAAAACTGTCACATTTGCGAAAAACCATTTCAACAGGATGACGTAAGGCAACACGACCATTGTCACTTTACAGGTAAGTTTCGTGGTGCAAGTCATCAGGGCTGCAATGTGAATTACAAGGACTCACATACTATACCAGTAGTTTTCCATAATTTGTCAGGATATGATTCACATTTTTTCATCAAAGCATTAGCTAAACAGTTTGAGGGTGAGGTTAAATTATTACCCATCAACAAAGAGAAATACATCTCGTTCACGAAATATGTTGCCGGTACAAAAGTAAATCTTCGGTTTATAGATTCGTTTCGTTTCGTGCCAAGTAGCCTTGAAAAATTATCTTCTAATCTGCCAAATGATAATAAAAAAATTACTCTCAAGCATTGCAATAATCCGGAAGAGTTTCAATTATTAGTCAGAAAAGGAGTATTTCCTTACGACTATATTAATGATTGGGAAAAATTAAATGACCATCAGTTACCACATAAAAGCGCATTTTATTCAAAATTAAATAATGAGGAAATTTCCTATGAAGATTACCAACATGCATGCAATGTTTGGGAAACGTTCCATATACAAACTTTGGGAGAATACTCTGATTTATACTTGAAAACCGACGTTTTACTTTTGGCTGATATTTTTGAAAATTTCAGAAAAAATTGCTTTTCAACCTACAATCTCGATCCCTTACATTACTATACAGCTCCAGGACTTGCTTTTGATGCGATGCTCAAATTAATCGGAATTGAACTTGAATTATTAACAGATCCTGAAATGATTCTTCTAATTGAGAGGGGTATTCGTGGCGGTGTATCGCAGTGCTCAAACAGATATGCCAAAGCGAATAACCAATTCATGGGCTCAGATTTTAATCCAAGCGAACCTGAATCATAGATCTCATATTTTGATATCAACAACCAGTATGGTGCAGCAATGAGCGAATGTTTACCTTTTGGTGGTTTCGAATGTGTACTTTATCAAGATATCAATGTACAAAGTATTCCAGACGATTCACCAATAGGTTACATTTTGGAGGTAGACTTGGAATATCCTGCAGAATTGCATGATCTTCACAGAGATTTGCCTTTGGCTCCGGAGCACTTTGTACCACCTAATTCCTCATGTAAAATACCAAAACTGATAACGAGCGTATTCTCAAAGAAGAATTACGTAGTCCACTATAGAAATTTGAAAAAGTATTTGAGTTTGGGGCTGAAGGTACCGACAATTCATCGAATTCTAAAGTTTGAGCAAAAACCTTGGCTAAAAGAGTACATTGACCTAAATACAGAGAAACGAAAAATGTCTAGCAATGATTTTGAGAAAAATTTCTACAAGCTGATGAACAATTCTGTCCTTGGAAAAACAATGGAGAATGTTAGAAAATATAGAGAAGTGAGATTGATAACAAAGTGGGATGGAAGGTACGGTGCAAAAGCTCTGATTTCCAAGCCAAATTTTCATAGCTGTGTCATATTCGATGAAGACATGGTTATTATTGAATCAAAAGGACTTAAAGTTAAATTCAATAAACCAATTTATGTGACATTTGCTGTTCTCGATCTCTCCAAAATAATTACCTACGACTTTCATTACAACTACACTTTACCAAATTCTGGAAATCGCGCAAAATTGCTTTACACCGACACTGATAGTCTCATCTACCATTTCACCGTTCCAAACATTTATGATTGCATTAAGCGGTATATTCACAGATTTGACACATCAGATTATCCTCCAGATAATGTTTACGGAATACCGCTAAAGATAAAAAAGTATTAGGACTAATGAAAGATGAGTGCAGTGGAAAAATTATAACAGAGTTTGGTGGTTTGAGAGCGAAATCATATGTATACAAAATCTGGAATGAAAGGTGTGAGAAAAAGAAAGCTAAAGGTGTGAAAGGGTCTACGTTGAGGAAAATTACATTTAATGATTATAAAGAGTGTCTTCTTAAATATGTAAATGTAACAGCGTACCAAAATTTGGTCCGCAGTAGAAGACACGCAGTGCACACCATTAAACAGAAAAAAATTGCACTAAGCTGGCACGACGATAAAAGAGTGCTTATTCTTAGAACGACAGATATACTTCCATGGGGATATGCCAAGAGAATTTGCAAACCCATGGAAGTTGATAATGTATATAATTAAGCTCATGTATATAGTATTTGTATATAATTAATCTCATGTATATAGTGTTTGTATATAATTAATCTCATGTATTTAGTGTTTTTATTGTATAATTAATCTCATGTATATAGTTATAGTATTTGTATATAGTACATATATAGAATTAAGATTGTGGATTATTATTATTAGGAGAAGTTGTGGGCTCCGGAAGCTACGATCATGGTTCCTTAAATACACCAATCCCGAAGCTACTGGAACGTATACGGCATTAGGTCTTTAGCCGCGGATGACCTTACGCGACAGAGTGAAGCGGTATAAGAGCAAGTATGTGTGAGTTATACGAATGACATGTGAGCAGAGGAATGAGTGTTTAATCAATTTTTAGATTGCAAGATAGCTACACTGTAAGTGACAAGTCTCTGAAAACAAAGAGCAGAGAAGAAAAAATAGGTTGAATATAAATTGGTGTTTTTCATTTATTGCAACCTGACCCACCAGACGTAATCTCTCAATACCGAAGGCTGATGTGCCTTCAAGTCACAATGCCAATGATGTTCGCTGACCCACGATTCGCTTATCTACTATTCACACTTATTTATTATTATTATAAGAACAAGGAACTCTGAGAAAACAAAACAGAAATTTCATTTTTATTTTCTTTTATTTATTTCTAAAATATCAGTACAGTATACTTACAAAATAAGTAGACTATAAATTAAGTATATGGAAAAACATTTGTCGTCTTATCTCTATAAATTAAAACAAGTAATAAAATATTCATGTTCTATAGTCATCCAGTTTTCCAATAAAATTACATTTCCAATTGCGCAATTAGAGTAATTTTCATACATATGATGTGTACATTTAATATAATTAATTCTAAACATTTCACGCAATTCCTTTAGCGAGGGACATTCCAAATCAAGCATATCAACAATTTTACACGATATTTCCGCAAATTGTTGCAACCAATTCTTTTTTTCCAAGCCTTTTACATAAATTTTTGTTGCCTCTGCTAAAAAATTCTCGAGAATTACAGGTACTAGAGAATACGGTAAATCACCAGAATTCCAGGGTATTCCATGATGATTGCGCTCTGTCCAAATGTTTATAGACTTATATTTTGACGGAACGTTCTTCCACTTGCAGGGTGGTTGAAAGAGAAAAGAATCGGGATTTATACCTATATCACCATAGAATGGTAATATAGCCATTTCTTTCAAGACAAATTTATTGTCTGGTAACTTGAAGCCCTGCATATCCACAATGTAGTCCATCTTGATTGCAACTACACTATCTCCATGTGGTTACAACAGTCTTATACCAACTTTTTCACCCCACCACTTATTGGTTTACACTCAACTATACGATCATGAAAAATTAAGCAATATGCTGACGTTTGAGCAGGAAAATTGTCACTAGTTTGAAATTCTAAACGAACGTCAACTGGTTCGTATTCCAGTGACTCATTTTGTTTAGAGCAGTCAATAACAACTAGAGGTGCATGCTGTATAAATTCTCCTCTCGATCTCCACTGATCATTTAAAAGTAGTTTGACATTAGTCAGATTGCAATGATCAAAGTTGCTAGAACTTCTAGCAGTATTATTTTTTCTGTTTGTTTGAAATCCAAGTATGACAAATCTCGGTTTTTCTAATTGTGTTGAGGTTTTTACTGTCCAAACATGGTTTGAAGTAGTTGGAAGTAGAGGATATTCATACAGTTCCCAAGTTCGAAAACTTATTGGAATAGGTGGATCTTTTTCAATATATTTTAGCAACTGAAATTTTTGTGAATCTGACAGTCTAACGCTAGGCAATAACCACTCTATTTTATTAATTTCAATTTTATACTGCTCGATGGGAGCCGCTTGCAAGATGGCATTTGCATCACTTTTTGATCTTGTCAAAATAAGTTCATGCTTAGCATTGACAATGATTTTGTGATAATCTTCAGCAAAACCAAATATCATGTTAAGCGGTATGGCTACATCAAAGTAGCCAGTAGCGATTGTTAGTGATTGATTATTATCATTTATTTCGAGCCAACCAGTATTCCGTATGTAACGTGATTGTCTAGGATTTAGAGATACATGATTTTTCATGAGAGCAGTGAGACCAACATTCTTGTTTCTATCAATTTCTATTGCATTGATTTCATGTCTCGCTTCTTCAAACAAATGACAGATGGCATTAGAAACTAAAACTGTGTTTGTCACTGGTTCTCCATCAGTTCTTACGATTCTTCCATGCACGTGAAGTGAACTTTTGCTCGGCAGGAGACAGTGGTCCTGATTTTGAAAAGCAATCTGAATTTCATCACTGTTGTTGAAGGTTGATGAGGCATAAGGCTGATGTGCTTGAATTTCACAGTGTGCAATCGACTCACCAAAGATGATTGGCGCTTCAATATTTAAAATTTCCCCGTCCATGACAAATAATCAAACGCTGATAGACAAATTCACAGATGCAGGTGCAACAAATCTTGAATCTCTTTATTTTCTTCTTCTTTCGGGCTTCAGACATTGACTTTTTAGGAAGAGGGCGCTGTGAGGTGTTAACCCTTCGACTGCTCTTTGTCGACTGATTAGCTTGTGGCATTGTGCTGGTTTATTATAACCAAAGCCAATCTTTGTGTTGAAAACAATACCCATTATTATTAGAAAGACTTGATGTGTAGTCTAATTGCTATAACTTCTCCACGAAAATTAACCAAATGTTCGTCTTGATCAACTATGCGGAGCTGTATATGATCTATTGATTGCACGGCGACTGGCAGGTAAATGACATGGGATGGTACTTCCACTATCTTATATCCAGGTGGCACTAAGGGAAAAAACTCATGAATAGTATGTACTTTCTGACCATTAATGTATACACCTGTAGTTATGCTACACTCAACCCTAAAAGAATTCACTTTTATGATTGATACCGGTTGATCAGATTCATACACTTGTTCATCTTTTAGTCTGCGTGGAGAGAAACCTAGCAATTGACCAATTGAATCTTTAGGCTCAAAATTCACATCGTGACTGCAATGAATTTCGCTTTTTAAAGTACTATTGTTTGGTTTAATATGAATTTCAATATCCTTTTTGACTAAAACATTCTCTAGATAGCGCTTTATGTCACCTATTTCACAACTTCCTGTAGGTATTTCAATTACTTCATTACCCACGTAAAATTTATTGTGGCCAATGTCTACATTAGGTATCGAATTAAAAGTTAGAAATTCAACGAGTCCAAGTGCGTAATTTTTATGAGGAGACAACTCAGTCGAAGGAAAATAGTGAGTTTCCAGGATTGGAGAAGTTCCCGATAATGTCAGTGTCAATGAATCATCCATGATGACTGCTAGCGTTCAACTGACTTGATATTGCAAATTTCAGCACTTAAGTAGATTGAACGTACTTTTAGATTTTAATTGATTGCATAGAAATTGCAAACATAAATGTCCACACACGAATGTATCGTAATTTTGATATCTCTCGTGATTATACTTTATGCTACCAGCACCGAGATACTTGAAGAGATCCGAAGGTGGTCGAAGATTACCGAAGCTATCGAAATGCATTATTTTACTGCCAATCTTTTTATAAGCACACCAATATGTTCCTAGTCCTTTTTTTCATCAAGATTGACAATAGCACATTCATATTTACGTGGTCCACCCTTTGGTAATCCATTTCGCATGAAAACACCTCGAAAATGCGGAATCTTCAAAGATTTTGCGAATTGGAGTAAATCTGCATCAGTTAAGGCCCGATGAGGTAGCTTCACTTTGAGCTTTTTGACTTGCGTTTAAGTCCTGCTCCTTGTTTATATGGCTTTAGATGAAGCCCTAATCCTTCCCTATATATCTTCAAGTAAAGGCCTTTTCCTAAAGAAATGGCTTCCATCGCTCCATTATGCCGTTTACTCTCTGAAAGTTGCTGTTTTGCCGAATTTGCATCATTTACAGCTTTAGCTATTCCTGCGGCTCCACCAGCTAGCGCCCTGGCAGCACTGAAGCCCGCGAAAACGGGTATGAGAAAGGGTAAAAATCCTCCTACTTTGGTCGGTACAGGTAGAATACGAAGTTTATTGACAAACGGATAATATTTTCGAGTATCTTGAATTTGCTCCAAAGCCACTATATAATCTCCGAAAGATGTAGTCATATGTATATGGAAATTTCCACAGTCGATGCATTGCTGCTTCTCTTGGCCATCAAAGAACAGTGAAATGAGTTTGAAGTAACTTTTAAATAATTTCCAGTCTTCAGGATTCAGGGTTATACTTGCACATGGATGACTGGCTAACAGTTTCACAGATGAGGCGAGATTTCCATCTTCTTTAAAATCAGCACCAATGATAATTTGCTTTGTGAATGATGAATTCAGATTGTATGTAGTTGCATGTAACATTTCATTTCGAGGCGTATGAGGCATGATGATGATGATGTTGATTGCTTTCAGATACTGAGTGATAGTTGAAGACTCTTAACTTTATATATTCTTCTTTAAAAATTCAACGGAATTGTAGCATCCACCCAAATACCGCATGCAGAGATCACCATCTTCACCAGACTTTTGCATTCCCAACAATGAATCGCACTGCAAACTGTGTTGTGACTTCCCTGATGCTTGTAATTTCATAGTCTTTGTCCAGCTCTAGGTCCTTGAGCTTCTTCGTTGGAAGGAAATTGTTATTGATGGCAGTTTTATTTAGTTTGGAATAATCCATTTTTTCACCGTTTCACTTTTTGCAACATTCAAAGTACTAAATTTTCTCGTTAAAGTTTGTGAATCTATTGGAACTTGTATTACTTGTTTTAGTTCTCGAATTCTCTGTAGAAATACGTTTAAAAGATTTTTCAGCTCTTGTCGCTTCTCTTCTTCTTCACAATCTGACATCTGACAATAAACTGATGAAAGAGAAGATCTGGTCTCCTTTTATAGGCGCTTACTCTCTCTATCAAATTTCAGAAGACTTTTGCGTTATATGATGCAACAATGTTCTAGAACGTTCTACACTGTAATCGACACGTTCGGGATATAATCATTGCAACGCAAAATGTGATGCATCATTACAATACCCTTGAAGCTGCTGACGGAAGAAAGCCTTTCCAGAAATTGCGTAGTATATTTTTGATGATGCCATCAAGAATATTCTAGAACGTTTTGTCTGTAAGGAAGCAATAAATCATCCTTTGTTTTTCTCGTAATAAACTTGAACGTGTCTTGACATGAATTCGGCTCGTACAATTGCGCAATATTCTATGACGGCATCATAAGCTTCGAGAATGTTCCAGAAGCTTAGCACGGTGAATTTGGTAATACACTGGAAATTTGTTTGAAGCTCGCGCCTCATATAGCTGACGATTATTATTATTATGATGGTTGATACCTAAGCAAAAAAATAAAAAAAAATAAATAAAAATAAATCAAATTCATATAGACGAGAACAGGATGTCACATCAAATTTCACATATATACACACTTGCATATTTGCGCCTTAAATATGACTGTTTCATCTATAAGGAAGCAATAGATCATTCTTGAACCTGTTTACATCAATTCGGCTCTGAAAATTGCGCAATATTCTGTGACGTCATCATGAACTTCGAGAATTTTCCAGAAGCTCCAGGATCCCTCGAGAATGTTCTAGAAGCTAAGCAACACGGCGTCCATGCCAGCCTCACACACACACACACACACACACACACACAGACACTCACTAATACTAACCCGGCCAGAACGCTGCCTGCCTATCTACTGATATGAGAAAAATTCGGTGAATTAACAATGACTTTTCTGTAAATCATCCCGAATTGTTTAGTCATAATTACAGAACTGATAACAAATATGAAAATTCGGTGCCGTAGAAGTTCAAAATGATTATTACGGACAAGTTGTAGAGAAACTACATTTCGGCTGTGAAAATCGCGGTTCTTGGTCGCTCAAGATTACAGCATGTTTCAATAATAGTACAGCATTATTCAATGGAATAATTTGAAATAAAATGACATATAAATCCATATTTTCATTTTCCATGCTCCAAATGGAAGAATGCATCAATACATTTTCAAATTTTGAAAATTATATAATTTTGAAGCAATTTTAAGTTAGAAACATCAAAACTCAAACATTTTTCAAATGATAATTTAAAACCAAACACTTTTTGAATCAGAGGTTGAATATTTTTATTTCAAAGTCGTTTCCAATCAATCAGTTCAGTGCTTATTTATGAATTAAAACTAAAAAATTTCAATTGTACTTTTAACATTTAAAATAATGAAACAATTAAACTTCTTACATTGAAAGGTTAAACTTTGCACTTTGCGCTATGGGTTAAAAATGGAACATATACAACTGAGACAATATTTGAACGTTTTTTAAATTCAAATTGAATAAAAGAGTTTAGTTGTGAGTCGATTCATTTTATATTATTTCAAAATTGAAAACAGTTTATGGACATTTCAAAATTATTAGCTTGCATTTTTTTTGTTGATCTAAAGAAATGAATTCTTTGGCTATATTTTCTTGATCCAAACAAATATTCCTTACATTCATGAAAACCATTTCATTGATTCCAAAAGTCTAGATTCGTTGAAATCTGCTTAGTCATTCAAAGAAATTTTTTTTGATTCAATGAGTTCGATTCTTTAAATTCATTCGGACGCATTTGAATCAATTAATTGTGCATACTTGAATCCAGTCTTTAGGTTTACTTGAATCAAAGTAATAATGATTTAATTCAAAATAATATTAATTAAATCAAAAATATAATTATTTGTTACAAAGAGATCATGTACTTATACCAATGAAGCATTTATTTAGATGAACAAGATATTGTGTTTGCATAAATATTTATTTCTTCATTTGAAGTTTCAGTTGAAGTTTACACTGAAAAAAGGATTACTTGCACCAAGTGAATTTTACTTGGCTGAAGTAAGTGAAAGTCCTGTTTATTTTCGAAGAAATATTTTTTTGAGCCAAATAAAAAAATGCACTTTAGATGAAAAAAAGAATTTATTCCAGCCAGACAAATGTTAATAGGATTAAGTTAACATTGTTTGATTCAATTAACAACCTATTGGTCGGAGGCAAGTATTTCTTTAAATCAAAGAAATATTAACTAAAGACAAAAGTATACATTTTAAACCAAATAAATGACTCATTGTTCCAAATGAATGTGCCATGAATAGGAATGAATATTTCTTTGAGATGAGAATATGTGAAATGATGAAAAAAATATATTTTAAAGTCAAGCAAACATTTATAGGCTCACAAAACTATTTCTTCGCATCAAATTTTTGAGTATTTGAAGCAAAAAAATATCCCACTGATTCAAACAAATATTTCTTTGGCCTACACCATGCGCGAGTGGAATAAAGTAGTTTGTACTTCAACTGTTGTACATATTTTCCTAAATGAACAAATGGATTCTTTCAGCTTAAATTATAATTAACATTGTTATCATTATACATAGGATGAAATATAGCGTCGGGCCTGTTGGTCGCGCGCGTTTTTGCTCTATCTATTTTCGCCTGTAGTGGTTTTTCGTGACTGAAACTGTGTCTGATTTTTTAAAGGTGAAGTGCGGGGCTAGTGATCAGCCAAATTTAGTTTTAGTGGCGAGGTTTTTACCTAAATTTTAATGTGTATTGTTCGATGAAAATAGTGTACTAGGTTTCTGGTTACTATTGGTTCATCAAACATTGACTCTCAGGCTGTCAAACAGCTGTCCGGTTCAGGTACGTACCGAGAATGAGTGCTCCTGGTATGACTTCAGCTGACGTAACACGATTCGAGGCCCTGCTAACTTCAATAAAGGAGGATACTTCGATAACCAAAAACGATGTGGCTGCCTTAAAGGGTTCGGTTGCTCAGATTCAAGGCGAATTAGACCTTCTGAGAGGAGAAACAGAATCTCTAAAATTAAGGAACGATGCTCTGGAGAAGAAAAACATGGATTTGGAAAATAACATAAAACTGCTGGAAGAAGAGGTTTTGTAGCTCCGAAAAGATGCCAGTGCCAAAAATGTGATTCTGCATAAGCTTAAGGACACTGAGTCATACAATAAGGACCTAGTCTCGTCTGTACGTGGGGTGTTCTCGAAAGCTAATGTTGAATCTGTTGTGGTGGAATCTGCTTTTCCTTTGGGAAAGAAGCATGGTGCGAGTCCGGTGCTGATTAGGTTGGGGTCTCCATCTCAAAGATTCCAGGTCTTTCAAGAATCGAAATCCTTCACGGCAATGGGATTGGCAGTCTCGAGTGACAGGTCGAAGTTTGAAAGGCTGGCGAGAAGACAGCTTATGCAAAATAAGAGCAGCCTAATAGCTCGAGGTTTCGATGTAATATTGAAAGGTAACCACTTAGAATTCGACGGAAATGTGCTGTCACCTGACGAGATTATTGCCATGTCTGCTTGTCCTCCATCCAGTTTGCTAGAGACATTTTTTGAGGCGAAGGGCACAGTCAGGAGACAGAGAGGTAGACCTGCCAAAACAACCGGGTCAGGGTCGGAATCAGCATCCTCTACCGAGGACTCTCGTCGAAACAGGGACGGCTCCATTAGCAATTTTCTATCCGGAAACCCAATCCAGAACCACTCGACAAGAACACCGCGAAGAGGATCGACTTGGCTGTTCCAGCATGGTCTCTTCACTGTGGATACGAAGCGAGTAAGTAAATTTGGTAGAGCTAGTGACGGTTTAGCGCTATTTGTGAGTCGGAGAAGGTCTACATGTGAATTGTTGGCTACATCCCCAGAGTGGATTTTTGTAAAGTGCGCCGACCATTCTATGGTTTTTATTGTAGGTCTCACTTATTTTAAACCGAGTCTCGATAATGAATATTTGCGCGACGGTTTGGATACGATACTTGACCGACTAGAAGAGTTACATCCTTCTACACCTATAATTCTGGGGGGGGGGGGGCGCCACTTCAGGGCGCGGATCGGGGATCTGAATCAGGTATGTCTCGATGTTGTACCGGTGGGGGCGAATGCGAGCTCGCGGAGTCTGGTTTCCGACCCTGTAATTTGTAAAAGGGGTACTATCCTGGTTGAGTCTTTAGAATTACGCGGTTTTGCTACTCTGAACGGAAGACTTAAGGGTGATTGGCCGGATAGCCTCACTTGCCTCTCTTCTGGACCATTCTCCGGACCATCTTCTGGTCTGTGTAGAACTACTGTTCCCGGGAGGTGGGTGGCTACGTGAGGATAACACTGTAAAGCGTGAAATTAATGTGAATGCAAGGCTGTCTTGGAGGGAGGATAGAAGGGGGGTATTCCTAGATTCACTGATTCCCCCGGATTCGCAGGCGGTGCTCGACTCTTCGGTGGCTGAATTAAATGAGAATCTCATCTCGGCAATTACTGCGGCTGCCTCAACTGCTTCTATGGCTCCTGCTGCTTCTTCGCGCTTCATAGGGAAAAAGCCTTGGTTTGATTGGGCATGTTTCAATGCCAAAAGAAAAGCTGAAAATAGCCTAAAAGAGTGTAAAAGGTCAGGGTTTGCGCCGGAGGATATTACAAAATTTAATTTAGATAAAAAAGCTTATAGCTCACTGTTAATCTCCATCAAAATTTTATACGAGAAGACCTTCCAAGAGGCTCTTGCATCTGCGAGAGGGACTACGGAGTTTTGGAGAGCAGTTCACTTCGTTAAGCCTAGACTTGCACAGGGTGCGAACATTGGCATTTAATCGTGGCAAGCTTTTGCGAATACTTTGTATCCTCCTAAAGTGAACCTTCATCTTTCTTGGCGTACAAATGTGCATCCCTTTCTGGATGCCCAAATCTCAAAAGATGAGATAAAGGCTGCTATCCGTAAATGTAAAAAGGGGAAAGCTGCTGGACATGACGGTGTCCCCGCCGAGTTTTACCGAGTTTTACCTGAATTAAGGCTAGAATATCTTGAGTATCTGTTCAGGAGGATCTGGGAGACTGAGGAGGTTCCCCCTTCTTGGGCAACTATTCTCACGTGCATGTTATTCAAAGAGGGGGATAAAGAGGAATCTGGGATCTTACAGAGATATTGCCCTCGTGAATACTGTTGCAAAAATATTACACGGATCTTCCTGGATAGGCTTGTTGAGTGGACAAACGTTGAGAATTGTATACCCCAATTTCAGGCAGGTTTCAGGGCTTCCAGAGGTCGTTTGGACCATATATTTGTGCCAAACTCTATTGTTCAAATTCATCTCTCCACTCTCGGTCGTAAGATTTTCGCATGTTTCGTTGATTTTAAAAGGGCATTTCCTTCAGTTAATCACGACCTTCTTTGGTCTAAACTATTGAAACTGGGCATTAGAACGAAATTCATTAGTATAATGAAAAGTCTTTACGATGCTGTCAAGATGTCCATGCGCACACCTGAGTGTCTCACTGATCCAGTGGACGTGACTTGCGGGGTTCTCCAAGGGGAACTTTTAAGTCCAGTCTTTTTTATTTTGTTGATTGGAGACTTGGAAGATTTTTTTCGGAATCGGGGAGTAAGGGGGATATCTATCAATCATTTGATGGCGGTTATCTTGCTGGCATATGCCGATGATATCGTGATGCTTGCTGATTCCCGCATTGACCTTCAGAGGAAAATTAATGTCCTTGCTGAGTATTGTGACCTCAATCTTTTGGAGGTTAAGACTTCAAAGACCAAGACCATGATCTTTCACAGAGGAAGGCCACCTAGGATTCCGGGTTTCACTTTCAATGACACGCAGCTCGAGATGGTCAGGGAATATAACTATCTGGGGAAACCAATTTCGAGCTCTGGTACCTTTGCACTGGCTTGTAATAAAAGAATAGCTGCCGCAAGGATGGCCACGGGGGCAACTTTACAAGTTCTGCGGAACTCCAAAGCAGAGTCTTGGCGCTCAAACCTTATTCTTTTTCAAAGTCTCGTAGCCAATGTTCTGCTTTATGCCATATGACTTTGGCACTGAGACTAGAGCTTGGCCAAATCCCAATTGCCTATAACATCTTAAAAATGGCATTGAACTGGTTGGAGAGGGTTCTGGGCATGGGGAAAGAAAGACTGCCTAGAATTTGTTTGTTACGACTGCAGACCCTGAATGATTCAGGTACTGCTGTTCTAAAATTTAACTGGGTCTTACAAGTTGAAAATCTCTCATCGTTGTGTGGGCAAGATGATATGTGGCCTGGTTTGGATCTGCTGTGCCTACAGGTACGCAAAGAGACAATTTGGGTCAAATTCGAGGCTTACCTCCGGGGAGTGGACTTGCACAGTTTGGCCCAGTCCACATCCCTGCAGGTACTGCCCTATCTTTCTATTCACCCAATGGGTCACGAGTACCTCACTAACGGTACTCCGTTCAAGTTTGTCAGAGTTCGCGCGCAGGTGCGTCTCATGGGTGCGGTAAGAGTGAGATTTTCGGTGGGAGAACTCAGTTTTGGTTTTAGTAAGGGGCAACTCTGTTCAATTTGTAATCTGGGAGTGGAAGAGACACTTTTTCATTTACTAGCAGAATGCCCCATGTACGTAGATGTTTCAACATAGTTTTTCGGGCCCGCGATCAGCCTCACAGCCTCTGGTGCCTTTTGGGTAGCGCTTCTAAACCCACCAGATAAAAAAGAACTATGTCGTGTTGCATTCTATCTACTTGGAGTCTTAAAAGGCAGAAACCTTATTATATCCTCCTAGCGTTATAAGTCTATCTTTTTGTCATAGCTAATTAACTAGACGTTCATATTTCACCTTCTTTGCACAGGTCTTAGAACCTGAGAAAATATCGCAGCAGATTATCACATATGTATTTATATATCTATATATTAAGTCTGTATCTTATGCTGTTATTTGATAAATAATAATAATAATATTATTATTATACATATTTAATTTAAACATAGCACACAATTTAAAATCTCGATAAACCTGAAACAGAAAAATTCGACGAAAAATCCACCTCCAGCAGGAATCGAACTTGGGTCCGTCGAGTGTAAAGTCCACTGCGATGACCACGACGCTTTCGAAACATGGAAATTATAAGGCGAAAAGTCGTATTTAACCCTCACCATAAATGCTCAACAAATATTTCTTCAAATCAAAAACATGGATATTGAATTTAGCAACATATTTTTTTGATCTAAAGAAGTATTCTATTGAGAAAAATTATACCAAATTATTAAATGCTTGATTTGAAACAATAATTACTTCGTTGAAATAAATGTTTATTTGTTATGAATAATTAAATTCTATTAAGGAAATGAAATATTTCCTTCAACTGAAGAAATAAATATTTATGTAAACACAATATCTTGTTCATCTAAATAAATTCTTCATGAGTATAAATTCATGAACTCTTTGTAACAAATGAATATATTTTTAATTTAATTAATATTATTTTTGGAGTAAATCATTACTACTCTCATTCAAATGAACCTAGAGACTTGATTCAAGTATGCACAATTAATTGATTCAAATGCGTCCGAATCAATTCAAAGAATCGAACTCTTTGAATCAAACAAATATTTCTTTGAACGACTAATCAGATTCCAACGAATCTAGACCTTTTGAATAAAACAAATATTTTTCTTGAATGTAAGAAATATTTGTTTGAATCAAGAAAATATAGCCAAAGAATTCATTTCTTTAGATCAACAAAAGATATGTGTCTGGTTTATGTCAAAATTAATTCTCATAAATAATATTTTCTTGATGCTGAGAAACAGGATTCAAGTAAATGCAGTTTCTTGGTTCCAGACATTCTTTTTTTCAGTGTACAGTACGCTTCTTCGAAACAAGAAATCAAATCTTTGAATTAAAAAAACTTTCATTTTATCCGATCGACATTACTTTCAATTAAGAAAATATTTCTTAGAATTGAAGTTATATTCGATCATATCAACTGACTGATTTGTAAATCCAAATCTCTAATTTCGTTCAGTTGAAGACATCGTCCATCCGCTCAAATAATATTTCACAGGATGAAGTAATTATTTATTTTCTTCTATAATTTCTTATTTTTCATACAATTAAAGGATTTCTTTGGATTGAAGAAATACATGATTGGACGTATTGTTTGCATATAACGTAGCATCCAAATATAACCTCGAAATTGCAACTATTTGTTTTACAAAAAAGGGCTACAGAGCGAAAAATATCAATTTTTAATGTTTTTTTTACTAAAATGAGGAAATCGAATGTTCAGGTCAGACCTTGGATCCAGTAAATTAAAAGACAATACAATCAAATATACCATACAATTTAATAATACCATAACAAATTTAATACCATAAAAGACTTACTTTCGTTGCTCTCGTTTTCATCACATAAATAAGGAATTTTGCTGATTGCACGATGTTTGCTAACTCGCAGAGTGCATCTTAATTTTGACATTTTTCATTAATTTGTTAACAATGAATCATACGCTCGAACACTCTCTAGTTGACCCGCCCGAAAATCTTCAGATCAGATCTGTGCGTGATATAACAGATACGGTGTTTTTTGTTTTGGGTCTTTAGTAGACCCTACCCGAAAAATACCAGATCGGGACAGATCTGTCCACCACTATTGATAACGCTGCAAGAGCTTAGTAAAAATCAAGATTTTAGGAATATGCGGAGGTAATTGCACGTGTTTTCGCACTTCCGACTGCACAGTCGAATTGGAAATTATGATCGCGGACTAGATTCATGTCGCACTCTTGGATAAGCAGTAGACTTATGTGGGATTGGCGGTGCGCACCAGATTTGTGTGCACTTCCGGTGCGACAGTATGTGGCATATTGGGTTGCGTGCTAGAGTTATACAGGGTGTCCCAGACTCAACTTCCCGGACTTATATAGCCGTATAAAAATAAAGGGAATAAATCGCAAATGCCTGTTCCAAAAATCAGTCGAAGTTTCAGTTTTTGGGTTATAAAATATTAAGGCTGGACCAATCAGGAACGCGGTATCAACACAAGTGCGTGCGTGAGCGGAAGCTCAACGTAGTATTCCTGAAGCAAGCGCCGAGGTGGAGTTAGCGACGAAAAAACAGCTGCAACTTAACTCTGGAATGCGACCATTGAAGCCACATGTCCAGTGCACGCCCAGAAGTGCGACATGAATCTAGTGCGCAACCATAAATTCCAAGTCTATTGCGCAGCCGGAAATGCGAAACGACATGCAATTACCTCCACATACTTTCGAAATCTTAAATTTGACCATGTTCGGGCAGTATCATCAACAGTTGGAGTGACCATTCGTCCTGTCTTTCGCAGGACAGTCCTGCATTCAAACAACGTGTCTTCGAAGGTAAATGTCCTGCAAAACGTCCTGTAAAAGACGATTTTTTCAAAAACGTCCCGCAAAAGGGGATTTTTCCTACCCAGTAAGAAGGCTTGCATTGATCGGGATTAGAAAGGTAATTCATTTCAATACCTGATTTTTCCAGTCGTCTCCTAAACCGTCGGGGAAGTAGGTATGAGAAAAAATTAATCTCCTTCAATGCACCTTGAAAAATTTAACAAAACAGTACTGAAAGGAATTTTTAAATACGAAAATCCGTAGTCAGGATCAATAAAATTGAATCCCTGCCAATGAACTTTGAAAATTGCACAGAGCGGTACTGAAGGGGATTTAAAAGTTCGAGTTAATTATTTATTTACTACTCAATAAAATATATACATTGAACAGGAACCATTTTTTACAATCTTTGATCAGTTAAAGATTTATGTGATTATCATTACAATCATTAAAATTATTAATTTTAAGCACCTTTTTCACTTCATTTATAGCTTATACCTTCAAAAAGTATAATATATTTATTTATATTTTCATTTATTTAAAGATATGAAAAATGTTATTCATAAGATTAACGAACATTGAAACTTTCAAACTTATATTCCAGAAAAATGTATTTAAAATATTTTTAAACAGATATTTTCTGAAGGTATCAGTGAGAATTAAATCCATTTGAAATATATGCTACATTTCGGAATTTGATACAATATCAGAAGGATTTATTCTGAAGGTATTAAAGGGAATTAAATAAATTTAAAATAAATTCTACCTTGCGGAATTAGAAACAATTTAGTATACATATTTTCTGAAATTTGAGATTTCAACATTGAATCTGACCCCCTTCCCTTCAATCCTACTGTCAGCGTCCTGCATTCAAGCGTTTCAAATATGATCACTTTATCAACAGTGATGGACAGAACTGCCCCGATCTGGTATTTTTCGGGTCGAGTCTACTAGAAACCGGAACAGAAAAACGACGGGTCTGGTATATCACGCACAGAACCGATCCGGAGACTTTCAGGCGTGTCAACTAGAGACCCGATCCGAATAATACTGGATCGAGTATTTGAGAGACGCGGACAGAAATTTTGAATCAGGTCTGCTAATGGAAATTGCTGGATCCAGACCCGAAATTATCGGTTCGATTCCAGGTCTTGCACATCTCTGTTCCTTGGAGCGGATGTATTTTATTCACCTGGCGCACGGATTGGACGTTCCCAGAGTTTCGCTCTCGACTCCCAACAGATTCCTGCTGGACTCCTGAGAAATTCCCGTTCGATTTTCGAGAGTAAACTTTTGGGAGATGACCAGCCTATTCACGAGAAATTTTCATGGGGGTCCAAGATTAAAGAAGGAACGAACACATTTTTCCGAGTTTCACAGTTTCGGTAATACAAAAATTTGAATAAGTTCAAAGAAAGGTCATAGTCGTAAAACCTCACAACGTCGCATTGAATGAATGTGTACCTAAGGGGCCAAACAGGACAGACCACGTTGACTTCATGTTTTTTTGGTCGCTGAATTCCTAATCCAAGGTCAAAAAAACCCCCAGCACGTCAGGGTTCTGACATAACCTCATAAAACCTCAAAAAATTTCATTTTCTCAAGTCCAGGGGTCAGACCCTGTTTATTATATGTTTTTGATGTCGCTGAATCTGAATCCGAAGGTTGAAAACACCCAGCACATCAGGGTTCTGACATAACCTCAAAAACCTCATACAATTTTTTTTAGTCCGGGGTCAAACCATGCTTATTATATGTTTTTGGGGTCGCTGAATCCGAGTCGCAAAAAGACATTTTTTGCTGCAAGAGGATTCCTGTTGAGAGAAATGAAAATCCTATCAACCTCAAATTTAAAAGGAAATTCCATTTGAAACATCCTTTTGTTTCAAGAGGACATTTCTCTGAGTGGCAGACACACGTAAGTCGGATGAATAAATTTCACGAGTTTCTTTTTTTGAAAACAGCAACCCGGACCTGCTGGAGTTTTTTAGACTACGGATTCGAATCCAGCGACCACAAAAACATATAGTACACATGGTCTGACCCCCGGATTCGGAAAAAAGTTTTAAAAGGTTTTTTGAGGTTGTGTCAAAGCCCTGACTTGCTGGGGGTTTTTGGACCACAGCTTCGGATTCAGCGAGCCCAAAAACATATATTAAACATGTTCTGACCGCCAGACTAGAAAAAAAATTGATGACGTCTTATTAGGTTATGTGAGAACGCTGACGTGCTGGGGTGTCACGTACGACCTAATAAAATGTATTTTCAAATCCATAATAAAAGGACCCGTAAACAAAAGCTGTCTAGTATCAATACGCTGGGGGGAGGCTTCCCCAAAACTGGAGGAAGGGCGAGAGACTCGACTTTCCTATTTTTATTTTTTTATGGGTTTGTACCCCTACTCTCGGACTGAGAGTTGTTTTCCCGGAAATTTAGAAATTAGGGTTCATAGGTTTGCCGAATTGGAAATTAGGTTGAGTTTCCGATCTATTATAACTATCGTGAGGTTTATTCAAGACACAAAGAAAAAGTGAACCTTACAACAAGAGCAGAAAAAAAAACAATAATATATAATAGGGCACATTCTACAATAGGTAGGATGTGTCAACAGGTAGAGGAAAAGAAAAAATATAATAGCAAAAAAAAGGAACGATATCTCTCACCAATTCGTCGTACTAAAATTACTGCTCGTCGGATGGAAAAATTGGATCCAAAAGGAACCAAGGTACCTTTTCAATTTTTCCTGCCCTTGAAAGAGCGGGCGAAAACCTTTAATTTCCGTGGGTTGGTTAACTCACTCTAGTCTGTTACTTTAGGTCACTCGCGAGAGCCACACAACACGCAAGCACCTTTCACTTCCCTGAATTTACTTTTATGAAAGATAGAAAATGTTTGTATATCCCATAAAAGAGAATTACAGCCTTGCGAGAAAATTACTCCGTCTCGTTTTGAGATTCGAGAAGAAGTAAAATTCTCTGGACCGAGTTAATTTCGTTTTAAGCAGGCCGGCTGGGACACGAAAAACAACGTCACTCCCGTTACCGGTCCGGAAAAAGTATAGTTCCGTCTAAACCGGGAAAGGACGCGATGAGGAAACGCTACCGTTACGGCCCTGCCTCCCTCGCACGGAGTTTAAAAATTTACGTCAGGATTACAAATTTAGTTAATCGGCCACTCGATCGGAGGCTGCGACTTATCCCTATTGCCGATCCAGGAAAAGTATAGTCCCGACTAAACCGGAATGGGACGAAACTATTTGCTTACCCAGAATTTGTCTCTCATGTCACGACGGAATTTGAATTGCGAAGTACGGACGGGCAAAAACTATAGTTGATCTGAATTTAATTAGCTAAACCATTCGTCCCGGCGGCTCGCTCCCGTTACCGGTCCGGAAAAAGTATAGTCCCAACTAAAAATGGGATAGGACTCGTTGCGACTTACGGAGTTTCGGTTGCCGTAGAAAATTACAGATTGACTCGAAGTCCCGATTGCCTTTACTCTCGTCGGAAAGAGATTTCCTTTTAACTTTAACGTCCGGATTTCTCATTTAGATTTAATCAGTTAAACCATTCGTCCCGACGGCTCGCTCCTGTTACCGGTCAGGAAAAAGTATAGTTCCGACTGAAACCGGGATAGTACTCGTTGCGACTTACGGAGTTCGGTTGCCGTAGAAAATTACAAGTGACTCCAAATCCCGACGTACAGATGGACAAAGGTCTGGGTAGTTCTGGCCCGTGCCAGGTTGCCCAAGTTACTACGATTTTGACTTCTGTTCGGCGGTTTATAATTGAGGTGATTCAGGTAGGGATTTTTGCGAAGTTGCGGAATTTGGGTTTGGAAGGTAGGGATACACCGTGAGAGCTGAAGCAGCGTTTGCAAATTTTTCTACCAAGGTAGCTTGATTTCTTAACTGTCGAGAATATTATTGCTAAATGCTTTCCTTTTTAGTTTTGCACCTTTGAAACAGGAACTTCGTCAGCATTTCACGGAGGTAAAGTGCTTCGAAGTTTTTGCTATATTCATTCAGAAAATTTTTAATCCAATTCGCATCAAAACTGATGCAGGTTTGAATTTTCAACTTAGAGTTAGTATCTATTATTTCCAACCTTGATTTTCTGCATAAAGAATTGAGCATTTCGGCGTACCACGTTTGCTGGGTAAGCACGTGGTTTTTTTTATGCCTCATGTGCTCGTGCTGTCAGATCATAGTGGCTAGCATGTGGGGTAAGGACCGAGACGGACTTATGGGAGAATAGCGCGCGAAGAGGAAAAGAAGAGAGTCGAGGTGCATTGAACTGCTATGGTTGTAGAGTATACTTGCTTGTATGCAAGGAAAGAGACACGCTCATGCCGAGAAAGTAGGTGGGATGGAGGAGGCAAGATTGTTTGTGAGCATCGAGGCTTGCCATTGTCGCGGTAGCGTAGCTACACACAGAGAGTGCGACGGCGATGTTTAAGGCGTTAGAAAGAAGGAGAGCGGAATGGGTGCCTATCGCATGTGTGCGTGTGGCTGTCCAACATAGCGACTGTAACTACGCCCTAATTCCTTTTGGACCCTTACAATGTTTTTAATTTAGGTCCTTGAGGCTGATGCCTTAGAATTAGTTTTCCCTTAATTCAATTTTCTTTATCTTTTGATTTTATATTCTAGGTACAGTCTTTCATTTTCTCTTTCACCTAGGCCCAGGTGCACACTAATCATTCCATAAATTCATACAATTCCCTTCCGCAGGCCACCCTCATGTTATTGAGAGGTTCGGGCAACAGGAAACAAAATTTGAATACCTGTGTAAAAATAAAAAGCATGTTTTCTTCAGAGAATAATTTTAATCCTCGATTGAAATCATTCTCTCAGGTCATTCATTACTCTCCTCATTCGCAAGTTGGCTCGCTGTCAGTCCCCGGGAGCTTAGAATGCTGCGTAAGCATGCTCACTAGGGTGGTCCAAAATGGCGACTTCTAAATAAATGCAAACGATCCCCCCAAAAAGTTTCGAAATACAAAATAATAGAGGTCTTATTTTTTCTTTTTTCAAAATTTTGATTTTATATGGTGCCGGTTGGGACTTGAAATTTGCATGGGAAAATGCATGGGAAAAAGGCACTTTTTCGTATTTTTTGAATAATTGTTCAGGGTTAGGGAAAAGTTGACATTAAAGTTATAAGGCTCCTAGAGTACTTTCCAACGAAGAATTTGACCTATCATACATATGGATTTGACGCCCCTAACACGCCCCCACGATGCCCTGAAAACTACCCTTAAATCAAAAAATGTACATTCTTCAGGAAATTGACCCTTTTAAGCAGTTTAAAAATGTTTTTTAGTTAATTTCCATTCATTTGAATAAATTCTGTTCGTTTAAATAATATATTCTTCTATAAAATTTGTTTTAAATCTGTTCTTTGAGATCGGAATGGCAGTTTGTTATGTGAAAGTAACTTTATTTATTTCTTTATTATACCTGTAAAAGAGTTTCATACACGGCATCGGCTTCATCTTTCCCTGTTTCTGATTCAGCTTCGCGGGCTCCGAGAAACATTTCCTCGCCTTCTGCGGTGATTAGAATAGGCAGTCGATCCACTTTTCCCTCGCCAGTGAGTGCAGGCAGCAATTTACCGTCCCAATGTAAGACGGCTGCTTTATCCTTGAACTTCTTACTTTCCTCTCGAATTTTCTCCATGTATTCTATTCTGAATTTTTGCCTGAATCGATGTATAGAATATCTGCTCAAAATAGTAGAAGATAGAGAGACTCCTAGAGCATCAGTACAAGCTGTAAGGATATAAACTGCCTGTCTGTCACTCAATTTCGCTGCGTCAAGAGCTGTAGCAAGTCTTTCATTTAAAACGGTTATTTTCGGAGGTGTTTGGATACCAGATGGACCAGGTACCGATTCCATTTCCACATCTTCAGAAGAAAAGCTGGTGATGAATGTCCTAGGCGATTCACTGCTACTTGTTGACGATGCTAATTCCACAGTGGTTTCTGAAATGAAAAATTTCAATGAAATTCTAATGTTAATAATTTTGTTTACTTCATAACATTAAAATTAATGAAACAGTTCAATTCAATAATCACAAATGGTTGATTCACTTTTTTAATAATGTTCGCAAAAAACGTTTCGGAACGTATAGAAAATGTCAGCAATCAGCATGTAATTAACGAATTTCTTAAAAACACAAGAATTAACATTATGTAAAAATACTTCGTATTTATGGAATTTCAACGTTCTCTAAGCATTCTAAGACATTTTGATGAGTACGTAGAACGAATTATGATATGAATGAATAAATAGATAAAGCATTTTCTTGAAAAAAAATTCAAATGTACGTTAAAGAATGTCAAAAAGTGTTACAAAAAACCATCGTGAAGGATTTTCCCTTTCTTTCATTTGCAAAACTTATTTGTGAAAAGATGCGAAACTTACCCAACAGTTTGATTTCCTTACAAGCACGTTTTTTCCGAATTTCGAGAATTTCCAGTTCTCTCTCCTTTTCACCGATGTATGTTCTTACGGGTACAAGACATCCTTCTCGGGTGTCCTTCCTTTGATTAGTTAAAAATAATTTAGCTTCGGCTGAAAGTTTTGAGTCTTCTAACACTGATTGCGACAGCGATGTCAAACAATTTTTTCAGCTTCTGTAAAAAATCATCCTCCTTCTTCACTTGTGCATCTGCTCTTGAGTTGGAATTTTTTTGTATCTTCCTGTATTCTTCATACAACTTTTCTACTTTTTCGACGCAGCGTTGGTGATCTCTTATCGGTAGATTTGCCTTTGTCCAGAAAAGTTTCACTTCATCCACGACAAGATGAGCAATCAGTCTTAAACTTAACTTTACGTATCTCATATTATATAGTAAAACTCTCAAAACTTGTAAATTGCTTGGAAGTTTACTTCCAATAATTTGCTGTTCTTCAAACTCAACTAAAAACACTTTCTTCCGTAATTCTCTCATGTTAAATATAAACGTAGCTAACACTGTCACAGCCAAGAAACTAATGGCTGCTACTAACGGTACAAAGGGACAGGAGAACGAAGGAAGAAGCAGCCCTATCCAACATGGAGGGTCGTTTTGAAAAAGTGGGGAACAAGAATACAATCATACAAAGACTCGAAGGTCTCTGCTGAATATAAATCCCCAGCAAAGGTATACCTGAAAATGTTGGAGAAGTCTCTCTATAGAAATATATGAGATGAGATATTATAATACTTGTAACAGTCGCCAGTAACCAATTGACCATTAGTACATTAGTAGTTAAGGGGACTTTAAGCACTCAATTAAAAATCTGTTAGTAAAGAAGAGGAATATCCAAATCTTGTGTGAGAAAATTATTTGAAAATTGATTGATAAACAAATTACATCATGACTCTGTTACGAAGAAATGAATTTTCCAATAGGATTCGATGGAACGTTGAAAAAAATAATGTTATTATTGAAACAATGGAAATTATTTGTGAATATAAATAATGTCACTTCAATGTAACAGCTTGCCAGTTCGATCTCAAAAAACAGAATATTAGGCGAATTGAGCAAAACAATTGCTTAAACAAATTTAATTTGTTCAAACAATTTAGGATTTATTAAATAGTGTAGAGAAGATACCTTGAAATTCAAATATATAGATTTATTACAAGAAACCAGCATTTTAGGCGAATTGATAAAAAAAAATTGTTTAAACAAATTAAATTTGTTTAAATAATTTAGGATGTATGAGATAATGTAGAAAAGATACCTTGAAATTAAAACATATATGTTTATTACAAAAAACCAGAATTTTAGGCGAATTGGAGAAAAAAAATTGTTTAAACAAATTTAGGATTTATTAGATAATGTATAGAGGATACCTTGAAATTAAAATATATAGGTTTATCACAAGAAACGCTGACTTTTTCACCATAAATTTCAAAAAGTAGAAAATTAATAATAATTAATTGTTTAAACAATAGAAAGAAATTAATAAATAAATAAAGAAATAAATAAAGTTACTTTCAGATAATAAACTGCCATTCAGATCTCAGAGAACAGATTTAAAACGAATTTTATAGAAGAACATATTATTGAAACAAATAGAATTTATTTAAATAAATGGAAATTAACTAAAAAGCATTTTTAAACATTCCAATAGACCTATAGTAATAATTTCCGGAAAAAAAGTAGAATGAACTGCTTAAAAGAGTCAATTTCCTGAAGAATGTACATTTTTCGATTTAAGGGTAGTTTTCAGGGCATCGTGGGGGTGTGTTAGGGGCGTCAAATCCATATGTATGAGTCAACGAATTTTTTTTCAAACATTTTTTTTTCTCCACATTTTTTTCAACATTTTTTTTCCACAAATTTTTTTTTTCCCAAATTTTTTTTTCTCACAAAATTTTGTTTTTTCAAAATTTTTGTTCACAAAATTTTTTTCCAAAAATTTTTTTCACCCAATTTTTTTTCAACAAAATTTCTGTACTCCACTCTATGCAATATACAATTACTATTTTTCGTTACCACCTCCTAACAACTTTCTCGGAAGGTTGTTGCAAAAAATAGTGTGTGGTACACGTGCGCACAGGCAATTGCTGACTCGTGTGATTCCAGCATTCGCCTTCAGCTCTGCGCACTCGTCCTCGTTTTCGCACTCGCTTCGCTCGTGCGCTAAACTCCGACTTGTGCTTTGAGCCTCCGGCTCATGATGACAAATTTACACTCGTTGGCAATCGCCTATTTTGCGCACTTGTACCACAAACAGCTATTCGAGCTTCATTAATTGCAAAGGAAAAAAGAATGGAGATTCGCTCGTAACAAACCACACCGGAATTTAATTATTTCGTCCCCGAAATTTAGGGTAACTTGCGAATGAGGGGAGCCCGATTCCTTCCTTTACATTTCTAAGCTATGTCCACAAGAACGGAAATGACTTATTTTATCCATTCATACCCATACGTATACAGACAGTGTACGTAGCTTAATTTCAGAGTAGCGATTGCGTAGGGAGTTGGATCGTTGGCATTGAAATAGTGGAGCTGGTGTGCGCCGAGGGCTGCGTCGCACCCCTTGGTGATACTGCAGGTGTTTCTTTACTGGTACAACTGCTCGTGCTTGTTGAAGATTCTTGATTTGTCAGAGGTAGCTTGATCTCAATACGGGCTTCTTTAGTGTTTTCCGAGGGCCTCTTCGCTTCGGGATTTATCTGGTTGTAGTTGGAGTCCTTAGGGCCCTTCTCATGACATGCTCTGGTAATGCCAAATTTGACAAGAGGGTAGCAGCAGTAGCACCAGAGGCCTATGGCGAGTAGGACTATTCCCACGTAACAACCTTGAATGAGCGTTAAGTGTTGGGCCTTAATTCGGTGTTGTAGATTCATGTCATTATTTTTGTTTTTCTAAGTCATCCAGAGACATCTCGTTGGCAAGAAAGGCTTCATCATTGACGGAATCGTCTACTATGTGCTGTTCCTTCTTTTCATCTTTCGTGGTAAAGTTTCCATGTTTCCTTAAAATTGGCGATAGGTCAGCCAGATTGAGGTGGAGGAGCGGCTCATAGATGACCTCCGTTTCCGGTTTCGCTGGCTATTCCGAAGAATGATCATGTGCCTCCAGATGGCAACCGGGTGCGATCTGTATTAGCCCAATTCCTTTCAAGCTGACTAGAGGCTTAGTTTGATTGGGGCACCTCAGCTCGGTGGACAAGGGCTCAGCTAGGGAGTAGAGCCAGCCACCCGGAGAGTTAATAGGGACCCATTCTGATTCCTTATTGTAAGACACTCGGATGTCGCATCTTCGGAGAGCTTCCGTTGAAGGGTTCAATAGCAGCTCGCTTTCACATGTTTGATGGATAGCAATTTCGTTAACGGATGAGTTCTCGTTACAGATTCTGTAGTAGGGGGTTTTCTTGCAGGACTCTATGCGTTGATTTTCCAGCAGGATGTAGGTCCGTTGGGATTCTTCAATGGCAATGTGGGTAAACTTTAGTAAGACGAATGCACTTCCAGAACCATTTCCTAATACCGACTGGAATAGAGGTATTAGATGTAATTGGTATGCTAGGTAACAAGATGGTTCCAATAGTGGAATATCCACTAGTATGCTTAGGATTTCCTTCTTATACATGGGTGTGATGGTAACTATGTTAGCTAGTTCCTCGAAGTCCACCTGAGGTCCTGGGCTAGGGAATTCAAACCTGGGATAATGATCTTGGATATCTCGGTAGACTGGCTCCAGTTGTTCGGACGTCAGGAGGGAGAGATGCATCTTCCCTTGGCGAGACGTGTGAAAGTCTTCCAGGATGCGATGGGCGGTATGAATGTAGTCGTCGAGGCTAGAGTCTACCGTCTTAAGCACGCGTGTCAGTGCGTGGTTCTCGAAAGCTCGTGAATTCCTTGTAACTGAGCCCTAACTATGCGAGTCTGTTTACCCACCAGGTGAGACAAATTGGTTTGAGCTTGATTTAGTTCAGCGATCCCCGCTTCGAGGATTTCTCTGTCGCGGTAGGTCATTAGGCCCGCTATTGGTCCAATGAGGCCTCCTAGAATTCCCAGTAGTGGCTGTGCTTGTCGGCTTCTCATTCCCGTCGGTAGGCTCAAAAGCGTTGCCTTATTGGTGCGCTCCTTCATCTCTGCAGCACGCCTGGATACTCCCTTCTTCAGGCCTTCGGCTATCAGAAACTTAGCGTCGAGACCGTAGTCGGTGATCGTCTGTAGGCAAAATATTCCGAATCCAGATAGACACAGATCGGATAAATGTTGGAATCGCTTTTGGTAAGACTCTAGGAGTCCTTGGATCTTCTGCAAGTCCAGGAACACAGTGACCCTCCACGTTCCAGCGACTCGTCTTATTGGTCCAAGATGCTCGTAGTAAACTCCTGTACTGGACCTTAAAGAAGTGTTCCTATAAGTAGTGGGGTTGGAGCCTTCCGAGGTGGCAAAGAAAACCAAGATTATCGACCATAGGTTCATCGTCTTTTACCTAAAAGAAACACGAATTAGATTTTTTCTTCGGCAAAGGAAGGGAGTCCAAGACAGGATAGGGCCCCAATTACTAGGGAAATTGTACGATGCGGCCAAACGTCTTTAAGATTTTTGCCTTCGATAGTTGGTCATGGAGTAAAAAAAATTTGTTTTGTTTTGTTTTTGAAGGGGCATATTCTGTCTTTAGATTCTTCCTTACGGTTCGTTCGAGTTTAGCAGCGGACAATCCTAACTTTATCCTTGTGTTTTGCGAATCGGTCGCCGGTTTCGGTTTCAAGGATCACGTTGTTATTTTCAGTGAATCCGACTATCGTGTAAGGACCAGTGGCCCTACTATCGAATTTACCATCCCTCACTTCCTTGATAACGTACGCTCGGTCCCCTATCTTTCCGTTCAAGGGCCGGGCCTTGCGGTCATATTGTTCCTCAGAAGTCGTTTTTGCTGTAACTAAATTTGCGGCCGCAAGTTTTTGGATTTCTGTTATTGTTACTATCAAGCCGCGCAGATAGGAGCCGTAGGTCTCGAGTTCTTCGCCTTGGGGGAAGGAGCTCGGCGTCCTTGCCACTCGACCAAATACCAATTCGCAAGGAGTGAAATTAGTCGCCTCATGTACTAACGTATTATAAGCGAACATGGCGAAAGGGAGAAATCGGTCCCAATCATCAAAATCGTCAGCGTAATGCTTAATATAATCTGTCAGGACTATGTGACTTCTTTCAAGGGCTTCGTTGGTTTGAGGTCGGTAACCGGAGGTGGTAACTTGCTTTACTCGGAACAACCTCTCAAGGTGTTTCATGAGCTTGCTCACAAAGGTTCCTCCCCTCTCGGTCAAGATACTTCGAGGGGCACCATACTGAGAAAACAGGGAACTGGCCACTGCATGAGCTATAGTGGTTATCTTGAGGTTAGGTATGGGGACAGCTTTGCAATATTTACTGAAGTTGTCCTGTATTGTCAGGATGTGACGGTTCCCGTTCGGTGTAGTGGGAAATTTTCTCACTGTGTCAAGCGACACTTTTTCGAAGGGCTCAGCTGGGGTGTCGGTTATGAGCATAGGTTCTCGAGTCCTAGCTCGTACTAGCTTCTGCTCTAGACAAATTCGACAGCTGCGGATGAACTCGCTAATTTGGTCTCGTAAACTTGGCCAAGAGTACCTCTCCCTAATGCGACGGTATGTCTTGGTGACACCCTTGTGGCCACCAATTAAACTACCGTGGTATTCAGCTATGACTTTGGGCCTTAATTAGAGGGAAGGCACTTCTACCTCCCCGTGACAGAGAGTGATGGCGATACTGCTATCCTGAAAACCGGCCGTCAGTAATTCCGCCATTTTGTTCTCGGGCAACGACCCTAGAGCGTCTCCGGAGTTGGCCATTCGACAAGAAGTTTGGTTGTCCCGTTCTAAAGCGGTACGAAGGTGGGTTAGCCCTATGGTTACGTCCTTCCAGTCTTGAATATTAAGACGCCTTGTAGCGATGAGGAGCTTCGCAATAGGATTCGTTGGCTCACAATCCTCGGAAATAAATTAAGCGTAATTCTCCCACTTGTACGTCAGAGGTTCAGTCCATTGGTGTAGAATGTTGGGTCCGCTTTTGCTTGAGTCAGCCAATTTTGACCTCACTTCAATGAGCTTTTGGCGGGGTGTCTCGGTATTTGGGGAATCATCGATGTACGGTATATTCACATCAATTAGGGAAGAGGAAAATGGAGAGGGGTTCCTCTGTGAGAGTTTGAATGTCTTTCCTGCCTGCACTTTTCGTGGGTTCAACCCCTGTCGTCTATTGAACGAAGTTCCTTCTTCCTTAAGGGTTGTGTCCATACGGGCATTGGTGAAAGGTGTGGATTTGGCGCCTGGTGCCATGGCAGGTGCTGGGGTGAAGAATAGGGTTCCCATTTGTTGGTTTCGCCCAACGATGGGGGATCCTGGGATGGGTTCCTTTTCTTGGGAGGATCGTTAAATCGAACGGTGCCTCTTCTCACCACACCGGAATTTTTTGCGGGGGAAGGTAGCTGTTCGATTTGTCTAGCGGGGCTAAGAGTTTCCTTAGCAGAGGTTTCCGTGGCTATAGGTGGAGTGGATTGTGTTAATTCGGGTTCTGAGTTCTCATTAGCTCTTTGGGAAACCTGTTTCTCATAGGTTCCCAAAAAACTTTTCACCCTTTCCGTGAAAATGTCGTCATCTTATTTTCCGCAGTGGTCGAGCAGCTCTAATTCCTTGAGAAATTCTTCGTCTTGTTCTCCTCCAGAGACGTATGTACACGGCAGTTGGTTGCTTTCTTTGGTTCCATTCCTGTTTCTCCTCGGGGTACCTTTCTTGGCAGCTGTTCGTAGCCTTGGAAAAGTAAGCTACGGGCATATCTAACCCTTCTTTCTCTTGAGTCAGTATGGCTCTGACGGCGTGGTTCGAGGCGTCCGTTGTAAGTTTAAAGGTTTTCTCAAAGTCAGGGTAAAGCAAAATAGGTTCACTGCGAAGAGAATCACAAAGCTTATGGAAGCTCTCATCCTGCTCCATGCCCCATTTCCATTTTGCGTCTTCCTTGAGTAGGTCAGTCAAGGGCTTGGCGGTCTTTGCATAAACCTTGATAAATCTTCGATAGTAGCCCGACAACCCAAGAAATTGTTGAATATTGCACGCATTTTTTGGAGGACAAAAGCCTTTTATGACCTTTATTTAGGCCAAATTCGGCTTCAGGCCCTCGCGGCTAATGATATGGCCGATGTACGCTACTTCCTTCTGTAGGAATTCAAATTTTTGGGTTGAAGTTTTAGGTTAGCTGCTCTTAATCGGTACAGCAGTCTTCTAATCTTTAAATCGTGCTCTTCTAAATCCTTGGAATGGACTACAATATCGTCTAGGTATACTAAGACTTCGGTACCGTGCATTCCTTTCAATACCGTATCCATTAATCGCTGGAAGGTTGCAGGTGCGTTTTTAACTCCTATAGGCATGCGCAGATATTCGAAGTGCCCGCGAGGCGTTGAGAACGCAGTCTTGATCGTCGGGGTGGGTTTTGACTTGGTGGAAAACACTAGCCAGGTCAAGGACCAAAAAGTACTGAGCCTCTCCTAAATGATCGAGGATGTCCGTGATATTGGGCAGGGGGTATGCATCCCCTATAACCTTCTCGTTAAGAGCTCGGAAATCGATTTCTACTTTCCACTTCCTCTCGCCGGATCCGTCGAGTTTTTTAGGGATGATCCAAAGAGGAGAGTTGTAAGGGGACTGAGAGTGCCCTATAATGCCACTATCATATTGTTTTTTCATTTGAACGGCCACTTGGTCTTGGCTGGATTACGTTCGTGGTCGATAGTCTATCTCTGTTTATGTGGAAAATATCGGCGAAGTCCTCTACCCATTTATAGATGTAGTTTATTTCATCCGATGTTAATTCTGAAATGCGTAAGCTGTCCTTAATTTTCTTGACGCGGTCAGTGTAAGAGCTACCCATTTCCTTTCGTAGGTCCTTGACCAAATATTCGGATTCGGAATTGGTGGATTCTTCATCGTACGGTTTGATAAACTTGTAGGGCAGGACTTTCTGGGCAGGCACCTCTACGTCCACGTCCTCCTCCCGGGTTTTGATCGCAAGTACATGGCAGACTCCTTCGCGGGTGGAGAAGGCCGCCTCGCCTAGATACACTCCCTCAGAAGTGTGTATCCTGGTTAGATATCCCTCTTTTAATTCTGGATTGAGGACGTTTATGGCGACTGGTTGCCTCGTCCTAGCCTTGATTCTTAGAATCGTAGGGAAGGGTTTAATTTCGGGCTTAAGCGATGCCCGTGCTGATCGAGACTCCTTGTCAATAAATGGGATAGGGTGATTGGATCCGAAATGGTGACCAACGAATTGTGCCTGAAAGATATTTCGGCCTGTTCTTGCCGCAAGTAAGGCATTCCGATGACCCCATCAGGGGATATTGGGAAGTCATTCTTCACGATGTGGAATTCGACTGGGATACTGAGTAGGGTGATCCTGGTTGTTCCAATCGTCACGACAGGGTCTGGGTGTATCCCTGTCAGGAGGACGGCCTTGTCCGGCTCGTATTTTAATTCGAGGAGCAGAGTTTTAATTTTTATCAAATTCACATCGGATCCCGGGTCTACAAGGAAGCTGCATGTTGAGCCTCTTAATTCTGGTGCTGTCAGAGAGACAACCAGGGAGCTTTCTATTTCGGTTCCTGCTCCTAGGACCCGATGGTGTGTTCCGGGAAGCGGACATGTTTTTGGGGGCGCTGGGGAGTGGACTGACTCCCTGCCGCGTCCGAGCGAGGAGTCTGTTGCAAGTTCAAATTTCCCGACGGTCCTGGCGAGGTTGACCATGGAGGCGTCGTACTATCCATTGATTTTCCATACCTCTGCCACGGAGAGTTGGTTTGGGTTCCATTTTCTGTCGGGTACCCATGTGGAACTGTGAGGGCGGAAAAATGTGGAGGGTAATGATAAGGGAAGGGGATGCTAGGAGGGAAGGGAGGAGGATAGGGATAAGGGTATTGAAGTGGGTAAGGAGCGTAGGGGGCCGGGTATTTTGCATGAGCGGAAGGTGGATAATTTATCGGATTCTTATCTACGCTTGAGCCATTTCTTGTCGAATCTTGCGTCTCCCTTCTGTCCTTCCTCTCCATTTGCCTTGAGTAGGGACTAGGTGAACGCGGTCGGTCATGGGCCTCTTCCCTTGGTCGGGAGATGGGATAGGCAGAGAGGTGATTCTTGGCTCTCTCCAGTTGCTTTTCCTCTCTTCGATATGTAGGGCATGATCTAGGGCCTCATCGAGGTCCTTGGGGTTTTCGGTATCTACGGAGGTAGACATCTCGTCCGGGAGCCCTTTTATAAACGCGTCCAGCGCGACGTCCGTTATGGGTCCCATTATTATGCTACTTTCCTTTGCTTCATTCGCGGCTCCCAAGTTGTAAGCCTTGGTGTATTTTTCTTCGAATGCATGTCGAGCACCGCTTAGTAGGCCTTGGACTCGGTCATAATAGTCCCTCGCCGTTTCGTTCTGACGCATACGGAGATACACTATATTTTCGAAATACCATTGGTATTTTTTTGTAGGGGCAAACCGTTTTTTCAGCTGGGTGATTAATTCGTTCACCCTATTGAAGCGCTTATCTCTAACGCTGTCGCGGGCGATTCCCTTGAGCTTGCTGAGGACGATCTTAATGAAATCAGGTACATTTGCCTCAGCGATGTAAACTGCGCCAATCGCGATGTCTTGTAGAAACTCCTTAAGCTTAGGGGTCTTTCCGTCGAACTGCGGAATATGATAGGTGATCTTTTGCAATGTCATGCATTCTAGCACGGAGGCCATGGCTGTAGCTGTGTCCAGACTCGCAGCTGGGTTGGGAAGCTTAATATTGGAATTGACCCCCAGGACGTCATTACTCCTGTTTGAATTCGTGTCATTATCATTGGGATCAGTCATTTTCGGTAATGGGATCTTCTGGTAGGTGTGGCTAAGCAGTTTTCACGGTGTAGTTAGTACCGGTCACCTTTACTGATTCCTAATGCAGCTATTCTGTGGGGGTGTTGGTCGAGACTTACACTGGCTATGTGCGATAGGCAGGAAGGGAGGGTTAGTTTTATCCAGGCAAGGGGATACCGACCCTGTTTTGAGGCTGTCTTCTTCGGAATTATGCATGGGAAATCCATGCAATATAGACAAGTGTTCGATCCACTGTACTCCTGCTATCCCTACTATCTGCTTTAGCCCGATTGATTCTGGGTCGGAGATAACGTGGAAGTGGAAATCTGCTTCTCTTATTTCCAATCCCAGTTCTCCCACGACCCGTAGCGTCCTATTTCCGATAGTAACCTCGTGCTCGGGTATAGATAGGTAGGGGACGCTAGGACTACCCCTGTAAATAAAATTGTTGTTGGTGTTCCAGTTGAAAGCTAGTTCGGCAAACCCGTCTTGGAAGTCGTCGCCGAATATTTCAACCGAAGTGGGCAGTTGCCCGTTGACTGAGGGCGCGAATTCGGTCACAAAAGTTCCATTTATTTTTTTGTTTCCCTTCTTCGTAGAATAGAGGTGACGTAAGTTTATCACATCGGAATTTTTATTTAGTTTTTGCAATCGGTTGGTTAAATGGACCTCTAGTCGAAACCACCCTCGGCTAAATATTCAGCGATTGGTTCCGAAGCCACCGTTTTCTTGTCCCACAAAAGGTGCGGTGACTTCTTGTTGGCGATTTTCAAACCCGAGATTAGGATGATTTTCCTCCAAGAAGGCGCGTCTCCTTTGCTGAAGGGCTTCCTCTAGTTCCAGGTTAATCACTAGGATAGGTGCGTTTGGGTTCGCTGGAGCAACTTCAGGCGTGATGATTGCAGGTCGAACAGTTGGTCCAACAACGCATATGGGAACTACCTACTTATCGGGAAAGACGAGATTACGGTATATGACCGATTTGCGAGATTCAGCGGCGTACTGGCGTTTTTCCCCTAGCCCCGTTCGCTCTCTTGTGAGGTGGTGGGGAGGACTCTCCTCTTTCAGGAGGATTCATGAGGTACTTCGTATGATCTTCAGGATTTTAATCACGACTCTCGTGGGGCCAATGATTGAGATGAACTGTTAACTGGGGGATTCCATATCCTTTCAGTTTCCTTAGCAAAATGCTTCTATTTACCGTTTCAAAGGCTCTCTTGAGATCTAGAAAGACCACAAATACAACATTTCCCTTATTCATTTCTTCTTTCCAAGCAGTTGATGAATTTTGTAGCATTGCTTCACATGAATGATTCTTTCTCAACCAAGATTGGTGTTCTGTACATAAGTTGTGGTTCTGAAAATATTCTTCTACCTCATTTTTAACTACTAATTCTAATAATTTTTATAAGTTCGTAACATATTAATTGGTCTGCATTCCTCACCGTTATTCGTATTAGTAATTTTTGATATCGGTATGACTGTTCAATCTTTCCAATTGTGCGGAAATTTGCCTTCCTTTAATGACTGATTTATAATATCTACAAATGTATCACCTAATGCCTTTAAGCTTTTTGTTAATATAGATGCAGTTGTTCCATTCTCACCTTTTTTCTTATCTTCCATCTTACTTATCATTTCGTTAAGGTCTGCTATGTTTCTTCGTTCAAAATCATTCATTTCATAACTTGTTAAATTTAAGTTCGCAGAATTACTTATGTTATTGTTAGGTATAGATTCAATAATTTCTTGAGCACGTTCTATGTAGTATCTATTGAATTTTTCGGCAATTTCTTGCTCAGTTTTATATTCAGCATCTACAAATGTCACCTTATCTATAATATTTTAGACTGTCCTTCAACAAACTCTTGGACTATTTTCAACATTCCTCTCTGGTTAATTTTGCTTTCAGCTTTTCTATTTTCACAATATTCCCTTTTTGTCTTCTTACTAATGCGACTACATGATTTCTGCAGCTTTCATAATTCGCCCAATCTTCTACACTTGTCGATTTTTTAGCAAGAAAATATAAATCATCTCTTTTTTTACCTAAGGTGCCCATTCATCTAAAGCCTTTGTTACTATTTCTGCACATCTGTCTGACTTTGTATTCAAACTGATCTTCATTATTACTTATACTCTGTCCTCTATTTCTCACGCAGTTTATACATTTTAAATTATTTATATTCTTACAATCCCTTTGAGAATGGTTTCCAGCGCAGTAACAACACACTTCTTCCTCATTGCAATCACTAGCTTTATGTCCAAATTTACAACATTTGTAGCATCTTAGTACGCTAATATGTTCCTAAACCCTACATTTATTCCATCCGATATTAATTTTTGCTTCTCCATTACTGCTTTAAAATTACTAGGTGACGCCTTTACTACATTTACTACCATGACGAACAAAGGATGTGAGAGCGAGGTGGTGGAGGCAGTCGAATTTGTCCTGCACGCATCTCTCTCTCTCTCTCGAACAATCTCCCACCCTTGGTCAAGAACTTTCCTCATCTGACGAGAGAGGTGGGAGAGGCAGTCGAATTTGTCCTGCACGCATATCTCTCCCTCTCTCTCTCCCTCTCGACCACTCGCGGTCGAGAATCCTCCCACTCATACCTCTGCTTAAATCTCTCTCCCTCGACCACTCGCGGTCGAGAATTCTTCTCCGCATACTTCTACCTCTTTCATTCTTTCCTCATCTCACGAGAGAGGTGGGAGGGGCGGTCGAATTTCTCCTGCACGCATATCTCTCCCTCTCTCTCTCCCTCTCGACCAGTCGCGGTCGAAACCTTTCCTTATCTTACGAGAGAGGTGGGAGAGGCAGTCGAATTTGTCCTGCACGCACATATCTCCCTCTCTCTCTCCCTCTCGACCACTCGTGGTCGAGAATTCTCCTACGCAGACCTCTACCTCTTTCCTTCTCCAGGAAATTATAATCTCACTATTTACAATTTTATACAGATATTTAATTTTCGACTTCATACATCATACTTCTAGTCATATATTATTTCTGTTTTGGTCATTCACCATTTGTATACTAATATGCACGCACACACGCGTTGCACATACTTCACTGCCTTTTTCTTCCTTTCTTTCCATTGATTATGGCGCATTTGGCGGGCGGGATTCGACCCCACTGTCAGTGCTCCATCAATCGTCGAGCTGAGTGACGTTTAGCGACGATGTGCCGCAACAATCCTGGACAAGCCCGAAGCCGACTGGACACCTGGGGCACCGGCTGTTCATCTTAAGCTATTGGAGAATTATTGGGCCGCGTTGGGGGGGAATCATATGGGACTCATCCATCAGCCTCCAGATGTGGACTACGATGTAGAAACTCCTACGCAGACATCGAGAGGACTTCCGTCAACGCACGCACTCAAGTTTACGAGCATCGACGCAGGTTCAGCAGCAGTCAGCCCAACAACAATAGCAGCAGGCCAATGGACAACACAACATCGTGTCCACGTAGGGTGGAACCACAACTACGCCGATGGCTGCTCATTCAGCCACCCCTCAACAGCCAGGCATACCACATGCTTGTTTATTTACAACATCGGAGAACCCGTGGACACTGACAAAGCGTTTTCCTTCTCGAAGAGCTTGGGCGACAATTGGAGGTTTTGTGATTGGGCCTTCGGCTGATAATATTATGCAGATGAAGAGTCCCCTGCAGAATCAGATGCAGGAGCTGCAGAGCAGATGAATCAACAGACTAATCGGCTAAATCGACAGTCTAAGCAGATAAATCAACAGGCTATCCAAAAGGTGAATCAGCAGGTCAACCAAAAGATAAATGTCCGTATGGGACAGCAGCAGCAGTAGCAGAATTTTACTCTTCCGAATCAACATCAAATTTAGCAGCAGAAGCTGATGGCCTCGCCTCAACAGATTAACTCCCAGATCACTCAAATTCAGCTGATGAATCAGCAACAGCTTCTCGCCTCACAACAAAAACAACTGATGACTAATCCACCGATGACTCAGCCGAAATCTCAGCAAATGAGTCCTCAGGGGCACTTGTCGCAACAGATTTCTCTTCAGCAACAATTGCCTCCTCAACAGTTCCAAGGACGGCAACAAATGGCAAGGACTGAATCTCGCCGACCCACGGTTCGGCCATTTTCGAGCTGTCGATCTTCTACCATGGAGCCGACTTTTGCCCTTTGTTCCTGCGGACCGAGCTGCGCGCGAACGTTCGCCCCACTCTTCTTTCCACATCACGAATTATGACAACGGGGAGACAGGGAGACAGGGAGACCTACGTCGACTGGCTACAGTCTCGATGAAACGCATCACACTGGGCCCACATTGCAAATCAATTCAAGACACGTATTAATTCGATGGAGACGCCACAAAAGTGATGCGGAGCTGAGTTCCGCCTGATGTATCGGTAGATTCCGGTGAACGAACAAGACATCGATCTGCAACGCATTGTATTGAGTGCCCGTGAGAATAACCCAGTCGTACACTAACGACATTCGGCTGTGATTTCTGCTTCAATTCTTTTCAAAGATCGCCTTGTCGACGACCTGTTGACGGAATGCAATGACCTTCGAGAAGCAAGGCAGCTACAGGAGCAACTTATCGACGGATTTCCTCTCCGCAAATGGATCGCCAATCGACCGGAGCTACTAGCAGATTTACCAGAACAAGACAATCTTCGCCCGATCTGACTTCAACTTTGCAGTGATGGCATCATCAACGAGCTCGGCGTTTGCTAAGATCCGCAGAGTGATTGGTATCGTCTGACTCCACCCGAGATTGACTCGCATAGTTTGACCAAGCGCACCATTTTGGACACCCTCGCTAGATTGTTTGATCCTTGCGGTTGGGTCGCGCCTGTCACTCTTATGCGAAACTAAATAATACGAATACTAATACGAAGCCCAAGGTTGAATATTGTAATTGACATGAATCGACTTGCAACTCTCTCAAAGGTTTTTGTGGGTTTCCTTTGAGTTTACCATGGTATAAGCCAGAGTTGCTAAGCGGCATGGGGCCCACGCACCAGTAGGTGCCTCTCATGATCGTCAAGTCAGAATGAATGAGCGAGTGTTGTTAAACGTGAAGCGACGCCATCAGCGACTTCAGTCGAATCAGAGCATGGAAATTCGACCTTAAGGCGGGCGGCTAGCAGATAATCCTTCAAGGAACGAGGCGGGCGCTATGTTTGGTTTCGGCTCGTCTACAGTAGAGGCCGTCACTTGAGGCCCGTCGAGGTCCCTCTCGTCGACTGATGCGCGTCTACTCTACTCAGTTTCCCTTCGTGCTTCATACAGACCGGACGTGCGGTCGGACGGCGCGTGTGTGACTACGCGGTAGGTCTCATCTGACCAGTCCGCTTCATCAGTTACTCGTCGTGCTTCACCCAGATAGGACGTGCGGTCAAACAGTGCTTGTGTGGTGGTGTAGTGCAGTGGATTGTAATTCGACAAATAAAGCAAATTAGTTCAACAACTCAAGGATTATGTCAGAACCCTGATGTGCTGGGGTTTTTTGGACCTCGGATTCGGATTCAGCAACCCAAAAAACATATCGTCAACATAGTCTGACCTCCAGGCCCGAAGAACGAGTTTTTTTTTGTGTGGCTGTGAAATTAATTAATCAATTGAATAAAGGACAAGGGGTTCTTTTGTCATTAATTGAACCGCTGGCGATCAAAAGGGGATACGCCCGAAACGCCGTCGTTTAGTTGGCCCCTGGGTCATATTTTTTTCAGGTCAAATTTTAATTTTTTAATAACATGTTCCAATAGGAAATTTTATTGCGCATATTTTTAGTCCCATAAATAAATATGATAACTTTATTAGTTTTCGAAATAATCAAGAAAATGTTACTTTTTTCTGCAATCGCAAAATACGAATTTTTTGTGTTCAACTCGCCACAAGTTCTACAATAATAGGAATTTTGTGATAAAAATTTCAGAAAATATGCACCATCTTATAACGATACTAACGTCATTTATAGAATTTTAATTAATTATCACTAAAAATTTATAACGATTTTTATTCTTCTCATTGCGTAAATTAGATA
>CAKNXH010059623.1:191385-219382 GCA_932178445.1 Andricus quercusramuli | reverse complement strand
AGCAAAGGCGCATCACTGGGCCCAGTGTGACTTTCACTACGGTAAACAATAATATTAAAAAAAATTAAAATACGTGAAAAATATGGTTTATGTGATCTAAAATGTCTAAGAACTATAAATACAATTGTCGCGAATGCAACTTTTTTCCTGTTTCTTTTTTGATTTAAGAAAAGAATTCTAAGTTCCATCTTCATGTAAAATTGTAAACTTTCAGAAAAAATTACATTATATGTCAATTCTAAACGTTGTAAAATGGTCTAAGACACCTAAAAACCAAATCTTACACGCAAGTTTTAAAAAATTTGTTATTGAGAAACTGTCAAAGTTCACGATGAAATTTCTAAGTTCCGTCGTTAAAAATTTTAAATTTTCATGAAAAATTACATTTCCTGTCATTGTAGATAGGTGTAAAGTAGTCTAAAACGCGAAAAACCGAAATATTACACAAAGAAAAATTGTAATCGATATAAATTATTTATTTAAAAATTATTTTATTGGTATTCCTGTTAACAGTCCGCATATTTTACATTTACATAACGGCGTATGATAATAAATATTTAATTAGAAAAAGAGAGTTTATAATTTGGTGTTTTAACTTCTTTGAGCTGTAGCTTATGAGGATGGCTTTTTCATCGAGTTGCAACTCGTAGGTTTAGCGTAATGGTTAAGACTCCCGACTGCCAGGCGATAGATTTAGGTAGAGATGTAGGTTCGATACCCCGTAGCGTTAGATATTTTATTTGTAAAATAATATTTAAAAATGTGATATATGTACTCACTCTACATATATAGATGCGTCCTATAAATAATTCAATAATTTTTTATTATTTTTTTAATTAACTCCGGTGATGGTGGCCAGAGTCTGGGTCAGAATTGGCCGCCAAGTGCATACTGGAGTTATCATTCCAGCAATAGCACGATATTGGCGGCCGAGAGCGGACCGATATCAGTACCCATTGCTTAGCCGATAATGGCAGCCAGTAACGCATAAGTGATGGCGGCAAAATCTGGGCCAGAGTTGACCGCCAAGTGCTTGCCGGAGTTATCATTCCAGAAACGGTACGATATTGGCAGCCGATCTTCGGCAATATTTTTGCCGATACTGGCCCAGCGCTGGGCCGTATCTAACTTCGCACTTGGGACTTTATTCAAAATCATATAAAAAAGTATATTACATTCACTTTTTTTTTAGTATTATAATTGTCCTACAGATGGAATGGCCTCTGGAGTTTTCAAACGAATTTGACGTACTTAATTGTTCCAGCTTTAAAGAATTGCACCATGCAACCAAAAAAAATTACACAATTACAGTCAAACCTCGTTTATCGGGACACTCATTTATCGTGATCTTCACTTATCGGGATCTTGCAATCTCGTTTTTCGGGACATATTGTTCCCCTTTCAACCACCGCTCCTTATACATAAGCACTTGAAGTGGGGTAAGGTGAGAGCGTAGTGGGAGTAGCGGGAATTTGAAATTCTTTTTGATCATTTGCGAACAAACCTGACATAACCCGTAAATAACAACACAGCAAGGTGTCATGGCAACCAGTGCTCCCAATCTTGCTCCCCAACCGCACTGCGCATGCGTCGCGCCGAATTTCTTATTGGCTACATAGCGCGCGCTTATTTCAAATGTTAAAAATATGCAAATTAATTGTAAACAAGTAATAATAAGAAAATGCATTAAAATGCATTTTTCATTGCAAAATATACTTTCGCAGTCATAAATATAATAATTATTTGATTTCACTTTTGAAAACGCATTATTCCTTCGGACATCGAAGAAATGTTTCAGCAGTGAAATCAAATTATTATTATATCTATGACTGCGAAAGTTTATTTTGCAACGAAAAATGTATTTTTATGCATTTTCTAATTATTATTTGTTTACAATTAATTTGCATATTTTCAACATTTGAAATAAGCGCGCGCTATGCAGCCAATAAGAAATTCGGCGCGACGCATGCGCAGTGCAGTTGGGGAGCAAGATTGGGAGCACTGATGGCAACCCGTCTTGATGCTGGGGGTAGTAGTGGGAGACCCCTCCGAATCCCGATAAACGAGGTGTTTACATTTCGAGGACGTGCCGATAAACGAGGTTTGACTGTATGCTGATAAGTTAATACGATTATATATAAATTAACCTTAAAGATAATGATAAGAACATTGTAAGGAGCTTATTATTTTTAGATTTTATTTAAAATTTAAGAAAACTTTGAAATTGGCACTACTTATGTAAGAGCTTCTCAACAAATTTACGAAATGGCTTCAATTCTGGATTTATTTTATGTATACCATTAAGCCATTTCCCTTTCGGGGTAGGCGTGACACTACCCGATTCGAGTAGTGTTTCTAGATGGATAGTTTCTTATAGTAAAATAACTACAAGTGTGGGCTCACCACACCCACGACTAGCCAACAGCAACACAGTAGTATTATTCCTGAATGGTCACCCCATCCAAGTACTAACCGCGCCCAACACTGCTTAACTTCAGTGATCCAACGAGAACTGTTTTTTTTTCAGCGTGGTATGGCCGTAGGCATAACGAATTTAAATAACTTAATTTAAAGAAGAATAAACAAATTTCAACATCGAGTTAAAAAAATTAGCAGACCACAAGTGAATGTCGAAAAATATGGTGCCCAAATATGTAAACTATTTTACTTCTGTTAAATTATCAATTTTGGGCATGCTTACTCTCTTCAGTGTGTGAAAAGCTGCTTCTATCTGTATACTCTTCTATCTGTATAGATTTCGATTATATTTGAGAAAAGTTTATCTCATTTTGAAGATTTTACTCAGTTTTCCCTACGTGAGAGTTCTAAATATTAGGAGATTTCAATTTTTTAAAAACGTTTTTCTCTTTAAATGTCACTGATTATTGGTTTAGCACATTTAGATTTCAAAAATTCGTGCAAAATGAATCATCCTACCTAAGTTTACCTGTGATTACTGACCTAATTTACGGTTTTAATTTGAATTCATATATGTAAATACAGTAAACTTCCGTTTATTTTAAAGATCACTTATTTTAAAGCTCACTTAGTTTAACCCCCCTACGCGCACTTATTTTAAGTTGCGCAGTTTCGTCACCTCCCACCGCGGTCCCTGTACACTCTCCTCCGCGTTTGTGGCTGACCAATCAAAAACAGGTGCCCGAAGAGCGGGAAGCCTTGAATTGAGTATTTTTTCAAGACGTCACGGGAATACGTCTCACGTTTTCGAGAAAATATGCTAAACGTAAAAGTAAATCAGATCGATTTGATCAGAAACGGGTACACTCACCTCAATTTTCGGATAGTTGATTGTATTCACGAAACACTTGAAAAATATTACTATCGAGACCTTTATAATTTACCTTTGTGTTTAGAATAAAAACGCGTGTGCAGTGGCAGTCCCACATATGCTAACCTTCCTGACGGCTACCCTTTCCACGACTAGCCTAGCATGGCCGCAAAGCCATGCTGGAAAACTCACTATTGCGCGAAATATTTGAGTCGTTTTTTAAAATATTATATTGAGTTTTAGTTGGCAAATTGCCATACGTCAACAAAACCACTTGAAAGGCGCTTGAAAAACACTGACATGCTAAACGACCGCGACTTTTTCAACTTTTCTACGAATTCTAAGAACTGTTTCAAATCAGGCAGATTCTGTATTCTATATTTTCAAAAAACGAGAAAATATTTGTTTAACTTCTTTTCTAATATTTTAATCTATTTTAATCTAATATTTTAACAGAAATATGTTTTTTTCTCCTTTTCCACTGCTGCATTTTTCAAATTCTAATCGTGAGTCCAAATCTTCAAAAAATGCGCATTGTACACGTGCCGCTCTGGGAATAATATTAATACTTCAGGGTTGTTGTAAAGGGATGATATGAGATTTTTACGGAGTTTTTCACTAGATTTTGGTTAAAACGTGTTTAGTTAAACACAAATAAAGAAAAATACACTTAATTTGAGTAGAAAGCTGCAAATTAACTGATTAATTATAACACAAAAACTCCAGATCAATCTAAAACATCTATATCTAATACCTATATACCTATCTACCTTATATCATATACTGACCTACTTTCCACCTATATACCTATTTCACTATTTTCCAAGCGAGTAAGTCACGCCTACCCCGAAAGGGAAATGGCTTAAGGCCATGTAACGAGAGGGTCACGTGACCAAGCTAGTCCTCAAATTTGCAATGTAAACTTACGTCCAAAAGAAATAAGATATCGCGTTCAAAGTTTGGGAAATGAAAGAGGAGACAATAATGTTTACGGCTCTGGTCTTTTCTGATGGAAGTTTTGAAAAAAAAAAATTCCGAATAAAATAAAACTGGAAGCTATATCGATACTTTCCCATGTCAACTTACGTCCGCACGGAAGAAGATATCGTACTGAAAATTTAGCACGCTAAATAGAAGGCTCGAAGGAAGGCGGCTCTGGTCCTAAATATTTGGAATGGTGAAAAAAGTTTTGTACTAATTTGGAGAAATACCGACCGTGCTCCAGAACACTACAAGAAGTTTTCCATTTTGTGCGTGTCTGAAATACGTATCAGCTGTTTCAGAGCAGCACTATCGCAGCAAGCAACTTCGCACTTCCACGGGTCTGTGGGTAAAACAGATTGCATGATACTGAAGTGGAAATGCATCGGTCAATATTTATAATTTTCATAAATAAACTTTTTTCTTCCCTCAACTCTGTGCCTTGCCACAAATGGTCATTTACTATTTTTTAATATTTTCGGAAAATTTTTCCGCGATATTCAAACTTTTATTTTTAAATATGGGTGAAAAATATTTATCTCTGGACTGACTCGATCAGCTGTTATACTCATTGCATGGCCTTAATGGTATAATAATAATAATAATAATTCGTAAGAAATACCGCCGTTCCGTGCGCTCACCCCCTACCCCCACCCCCCGGGAAAACGCACACCATCAGAAGGTGGCACCCTGCATTTTTTATTATCTAGGACCCCCTGAACATGAAATCAAAGAGAAACTGCGTTGCACTATTTATGCATGCTCAATGTTATCTACGTCCTCGTCTATATTGTATTGCGATCTGAAATACAACGATACGCCAACTGGTGGCCCAATGTAGTACTAAAATAACGGGGGCGTATTCGTCGTATTACAGGTTTTACTACATGATCCATTTGAATTTTATAAAAGAATTACTATTATATTAATATTTCGTTAAGTTTAAAGCAATATAATCAATGAGAAATTTAATTAGCACCAGAAAAAAAGTTTGTATTCCTGTACTTGGGTCTCATAAAGTTGAAAAAAGCGATTTTTTCCTTCTTGCCTTCATTATAGACGTATCATATCTTTAAAAATAATGATTTTCTAACTGGATGCTAGTATTTTCTTTTACTTTAATATAATAACACATGCGAGGAACATCTTAAAATATGTCATTATACCCAATTTATATCCGAATGATGACTTATTATTGTCGTTATTATAGAACACACAACCTAAAATTACGTTATGTTCTGTAGATCACTCATTTATATTATTATAACCCTTAAAGTTATCCCAGGTCTTTTTGAGCCCGCCTTTTTCTAATCGCGAGTCATTTTTTCTCTTTCTTTTCAGTTTTTAATTTTCTTTTCATATGTTAAAATCAGAAATAGATATATTTACTTGTTTTATCTTATAAAGAATATAAAAAAGTATATCCAAGAAAATTTTCGTGCAAAAATATTAAAAATCCTTGTTACAATAAAGAAATTTCTGCTGGGGTCTTCAGCGACCCCCTCATTCTTTATGTTATCACAGAGAGGAGATAACTTTAAGGGTTAAGTAAAATCTCATTTCCTACTTAATTAAGGTATTTTTATGTGAAAAGTGTACTGAAACGCACTTCCAAATAGTAAATTGTTCATAAAAATAAATTTAAAGATTTTTCGGGTTTCAATTGTGTACGAAACTATGAATGTTACCGACGTTTCGTGAACATTGCAGTTCACTTCTTCAGGGCTGACCTGAAACTGAAGTTTCAGGTTATGTTGTTCTTATATATGTATTCTCTACGATGCCTGTGATTGGCCAGAGCGCCCCATGGTGGGGACAGGTTGGACTTGATTGGCCAATCAAGTAAATTGTTCACTTTTCAAGGATATGTGTCCAATGTATTTATCGTAAAAACTAGATGGAAGCCACTTTTTTGTACACTATTGGGATCTGAAATCATGACGTCACAGCGTCACGTGATAGGCAATATCGAAGGGTTTTTTATTTATTTTGCAATTATTTCTGATGGAATCGTCATCCAGTGTATTGATTTCGTAAAAAATGGTTTGTTTTTATTATTCAAGAAGAGGGTTAAACATGGCTAGGTAGTCGTACTTTAGAAACTGAATTAAAAATATATTATAAAGGAATATGAATTACTTTTTTTGTGAAAATTGCAGACCCTCTCAGAACGTACAAAAAAGTGACTTCCATCTAGTTTTTACGATAAATACATTGGACACATATCCATGAAAAGTGAACAATTTTCTATTTGCAAGTGCGTTTTACACGGAAAAAATTTATCCGTGAAAAAGTCACGAACTAGTAGCTAGGTCTCGAATAGAGAAAAATTTATCGGATATTGATGTATTTTCGTAAATAATCTGAGAACTTTGAGAAAGAACTGACGAACTCGATGTGAACATTCTAAAACGGTTCATCACTTTTTTTTACGTGAATGATTACAAAAATATTACGAGTGATTGGGAAAAGATTCTCAGAGCACTCACGAGCTTGCCCGACAAATCTGGGAACTAGTAAGTAGATTCGGCCCGCACACACGCTTGCCCAAACACGCGGTGCGTATATGTGCACGTATGCGTGCTTCGAGCTCGTCGGATGAGTGGCTAGAAGTTTTATAATACCTATTTTGTTTGGCCTCTATGGCTGCGCGTGTTTACGCACTTCTGGTTTGTGTTTAGAAACTGGTGAGTCAGCAGTCTTGAGGGTTCGAATCTTCTGAGTTGCGAATTTATAAATTAAATATAAATTAAGTCAGACAAATAAAATTTTTCCTTTTTATATGAGCACCTCAGAGCAAGAGGAAGACTCCGCATAGTCGAGAGGAAAAGCGAGACAATTATCGTTGCGCTGTCTTGCTCTTCAGGCATTCTGCGTAAGAGTTTCTCTTTCTAACGGTACTTGACTCGTTTTTCCTCACGAATCTGCGGAGACTTCCTTTTGCTCTGACGTGCTCATATTTCAGTCTGAAATTTTCAGGAACTGTTCGTAGGAAATTCGAACTGTTCGTAAAAAACTTCGAAATTGATTCATACATTTCTCATAGAAATAAGGATGTAATGTTTCATTTTTTGATCTCGTATCCAAGACCTAGCTACAAGTTCGTGACTTTTCCACGGATAAATTTTTTCCGTGTAGTACACTTTTCGCATAAAAACACCCTAATCAAGTAGAAAATAAGATTTTACTTAAAATAATATAAATGAGTGATATGCGGAACCTAACGAAATTTTAGGTTATGTCTTCTATAATAACGACGATAATAATTCATCATTTGGATATAAATTTGATATAATGACTTACTTTAAGATGTTCCTCACATATGTGCTATTATATTAAAGTAAAAAAATAGCATCCAGTTAGAAAATCATTATTCTTGAAGATACGATCCCTAGTAGCAAGATAACTGCAGACTGGCGCGAGCTGGGCGCCAGAAAAGGAAGAATCTGTTTGCAGCCTGGCGCCCGGCTGGTTCCGCTTTGGCGTGCTGTACTGGCACCAGAGTCTGGTGTAAGCAGATCCTGGCCCAGATTGGTCGTGATATACACCAGACAAAATTGAAATAACGTAAAATGGTTCTAAATAGGTTTCTGTAATAGTTTTACACTATATTTGAGCCCTTTCTGGGAGAATATACTGTGGAGACGTCACAACATTCCAGGAGACACACTGAAATATTAAAACTTAACATGTTGTCGTATAAGCTTGCATGCTTGTTCATACTTGTGAATCGTTCAAAATTCCGATTGCTAGATTTTCAATTTCATTATTTATATTAATTACTAGTGTTCAAACTAAATACCAGAATCTGATTCCTTTATCTACCAGATTCTGTTTTTCGTCTGGTCTGATATTTTCTCCCGCCAGTCTGGTCGACTAGGGGGAGCAGATGCTGAGGCAGACTCTGGCCTTTGTCATACAAGGCAGGCGTTGCTACTAGGGATGATATGTCTAATGAAGACAAAAAGGAAAAAACGCTTTTTTTAACTTTATGAGGCCGAAATACACGAATCCAAACTTGTCTTCTGGTGCTACTCCTTATTGATTATATAACTGAACGAAATATTAATATAATAATAATTTTTTTTATAAAATTCGAATCGATCATGTAGTAAAACTTGTGATACGACGAATACGACCCCGTTATTTTAGTTATCTACATTTGGTCACCAGTTGGCCTATCGTTGTATTTCAGATCCCAATGAGAGGGTCTGAAATTTTCACAAAAAACGTAATTCATACACCTTTGTAATATATTTTAAATGCAGTTTCTAAAGTACGACTACCTAGCCATGTTCAGCCCTTTCATTGAATGATAAAAACAAACCCTTTTTCACGAAAACAATAAAGTGGATGACGATTCCATCAACTTATAATTGATATTTTTTCTAAATTTATAACATGTCCAGCGTGCATAATTTTTTTGTCCTCTCTTAAAATGTCTACTCTCACCATTTTTGCAGATACTGACTCCCAGTTCGTCGAAATAATTGCAAAATAAATTAAAAACACTTCGCATCGCATGTATTATGGGTAAAGTGACCCCGTTGTTGCCTCCATATTGCCTATCACGTGACGCTGTGACGTCATGAATTCAGATCCCAATACTTTGAAGTCGCAGGTCCTGCATAACATAGACGCATCCCTGGTGTTCGGTGCGCGTGTGGGAGCGGAGAATGAGAACTGCGCGCTAGGAACGGCACGCTAGTACAGGCGGTGTTGTCGTTTGCTTCGCACCGCGTCGCATAGTGTTTTACGTCGGTGATCGCGCGTGCTCCTTTGGAGCAGGACGCTCATGTGAGCATGTGCCGAGATAAAAAAATATATACATTCCGCCAAAACTCCTTTACAATTTACTTCGAGCCTGTGAAAAGTGAGTCAGTGAGTGCTGTGACCGTGATCAGTGACGTCACTACCTAGTGCAGTTAGTTGTTTATTTCTTATTCTTTTCCTCAATCTGCGGACGACTTGGAGCCCAGGATAAGGGCAGCTAAGCCAATCGAAACAACATCTCGACTGTCTCATTGTTGTTTTCTGATTTGCCCAGTCCAGTGTCAGTGTGTCTCTCCAGTGCCCCACGCGCGTGCGAGTGTGTGTGCGTGTGTGTGAGTTCGTAACACCCCCAGCTATGGACCCGCTATCTTGACACAAGCACGAGCATAGCACGAGCACTGCTGCCTCGGTTTTCTCGCCGCTGTCACAGAATAGTAGGTTAGATTCATCTCTGGTTAGATGTTATATTAGGTAGACGTTCCTTGCAACTTGCCACTTGCAACGGCGCAGCACTCGACTTCTTATTTAATACGTGCCACGCACTGTGGGATTGCAATGAGTATCGCACATCCCTTCCAAACCCAGAGTGAAACAGAAAAGTATGTACACTGGTGGAATTCTACAAATCACGGAAAAGTTGATAGAATTACGCTAGTCACTAATCAAGACACCAATGGAATATTTAAGGCTCTTCAAATAATACATTTTTAATTTGGAAGGCATTGCGTTTAAAATGTCTACTTCTAATTGTAAGATGTTCTAATTTTTAAAGTGTGAATTCGAAAAATTAATTTTTTGAGTCTTAATTTGTTATTTTTCAGGTCAGAAATAGATACATATCTTCAATCTTGAAGGTATCTAATTTAAAATTGTAAAATAGTTTTTGGTGCATTTGCCTCTAGGGTCCAGAATAATTCAATTAGTTATAATAATAATTCAAATAAATCTTCTCATTCTTAATCTTTTTGATTTAAAAATTTCAGTATGCATTTTCATTTCAGTGCATTTTTTAAAACTGCATTTTGAATGTTGCTAATAAAAGAAGATATACTCGAAGGTAATTTCAACATGAACATTTTATGCCAATGACAATATTTATGTATTAAAGCCTAAATTAAAAATTATGTAAAGAGGGAGGTCAATGATGTCTGGAGTAACGTAATTGTGTGAGAGGGGCTCTAATATCAATAATTTATAATTACAAATGAAAGCGGTTAGTCGAGACGAAAAGTTATGCGCACTCACAGGTATACTTTGGTAGAAAACCGTATCCGGTGATGAAGCTTCAGCTTTGAACATAGACTCACATATTACTTTAAAGTTTTAAACTGCTAAAGAACGGAAAACCGTTGCGCTTTTGGTCGTCATTAACGCCTCTTGATCGAGAGTAGTTTTACAAATGAATTTGTAATTGCCACATGAATCCCACAAATGATTCAAGCGCTTGAGGAAAACAAAAATCTGCTTAAATTGTTGTTAAAGTGCATGGCTAGAACACACAGAATTCAAGTCTCATTAATATGTACTTACATACCTTCTTAAGGTCAGTACTGGATTTTCGTTCTGATTAATATGATTCACTGAACTGTCCTGAATCTCATGATGATAGCTGATGTATAGCGATTCAACATGATTTCAGCGCAGCTTTACATTTGTTCGTCAGGTTGTCAAGAAATAATTCGCAATTGACAATTAGTTTTGACAGGTACAGGCAGGTACTTCTTCATTATTTGCAAAGTCAAGGTCGATTTTGCTTTGCGTGTCTTATGACATTATAACGAAAGAAGAACAAAAATATAATGGGCGAAAAAAGGGTATGAGGAAAGAAAAATTTAATAAGGAGAGGAAAGAGACACAAAAAAGGGAAGACGAGAAAAGAAGAGACAAAGAAAAGTTCGTCTGCGACATTGAGCTCAAGGATGAAACTTGTTTTGGTTGCATCTTCGCTGTCAGACAAAAAACTTGAGTTTATTCTGAATCTTATGTCGGCCTTACGATGCACTCAAGAAAAACGAATCACTAAAGTTTTAATTCGAGTTTAAAAATAAATGACAAACTGTAAACAGTTGTCTAATTTAAAATGTGTGCAATCCTATCAGTTCAGATAACAGTTTACCGGTTGTCACTTATTTACATAAGTGAAGATGACGAGATACAATCAACTCCCAAAGATTTTAGATAGGCTAATATCAAATCTGCATCCTCATCCAGACTTGTTAAACCTAAATCATTCTATACCATTTAACAAGAATCCTCTTTGGACCGAAATGTATTCTGGTTGGATATAATTACATATTTCCCTTGTACCTAGACCCCCACACATGTCCATCAACGGATTAAGAATTTAAATTCTCAAAGGTCAATGCAACTCACCTCATGCCGGGAATCTAAAGTTAATGGTTGGATCCCACAAAACTAGAGAGGATGCATCAATTACATATATTGACACATAACTCACAACGGCGCAACGTGTACTTGCATTTCTTGACAGTCTAGTGTGCAGGAAGAAACATTTCTTATTAAAATATGTAGTTAGAATGTGGGTTAGGAAAAAATATGACGCAAGACAAAAAAATAACTACTCTTACAAACAGCAAGGGTAGATTGTTTTCAACTTCTGAATTAAGTCAATGTCAAAAATCGGAATCTACCTTATGTTAGTATAGTATTTATGTGTGGTATCTACTTGTTTTAATTATCAAAATAATTTTATGATAAGAAATTTGACGAAATGAAGATTAGAAATCCAGTTTGAAATCTTAAAGTTATAAGCCTACAATTTTAGAAGGTCCATTGTGTTTCGAACCCGAGGGGTATATAGCTCTTGCAATCGGTGTACAAAGTTGAAGTTAATTACAATCACTTTATTTTCACCTAGCAAGCGGTGTACACCGAATTTTTAAGTATGTACCTCTCGCTCGAATCTGTGGTTACTATAAGAAACGGTTTTTCTTTATAAAACTTGGTGCACTTTTTCATTTTAGCGCACTCTAATACCTCCGTAAGATAAAATCAAGTTAGATTATCGTATGTCTGAGGTACATTCTCCCAAATACTTGAAAAATGGCTTTTTGGGATGTCTCCGCACATATGCGGCGCCAGGTTTATAAACGCCTATTTAATATATTATGAATATTTGCTTGAAATTCTGAACGTTCAAATGAACTACGTTTTTTACTGACAGCTCTTTAAAGTAGAAACAGTCCAAAAGTTTATTTTTTATATAATTGGAAAATATTTTAAAATAAATTTATGTTATTAAAGATAATAAACTGCCAGTTCGACAAATGTTTAGACAAAAAACCCGTATTTCTTACAAAAATAAATGTTTAAGAAAAATTATTCAAACAAATAGAATTTGTTTAAAAATTTGCAAATTAATTAACAAATGTTGATAAGCATTCCACTGAAGAAATAATAAAAAACTTTAATACAAAAAATGTCAAAAGAAAATTATGTAAACAAATTCCATTTGTTTAAAAAATTGGAAATTAATAAATTATTGTTAATAAATATTCGACGAGACCAATATTAATCATTTTTAGGGAAAAAACGAATTTTCGGAAAAAAAATATTTAAACGAATTCCATTTGTTTAAATAAATGAAAATTAATTAAGCAATGCTAATAAAAATTCCACTAGACCGATATAAATAATTTTAGGTAAAAAAAGATGAGAATACAGTGCTTAATGGATCGTTTTTATGAAAAATTGATATTTTTGGTTTTAAGGGTAGCTTTCAGGGACTCATAGGGGTATGTTAGGAGTGTCAAACCCATATGTCCGAAACATGAAATTGTTCGTTGGATAATTCTCTACAAGCCTGCATACTTTCCCGTCACGGAACGTCAAGCCCGGAAAGCTGATAAATTATTTCAAAAACATGGAATACTGGCTTTGCCTGGACTCAAGCTAGGAAAAAAAACTGCCACCAGAAATTGAAGTAGCAGTGATTAGTTTTTATGAAGATGACGAGAACAGTCGAATCAAGCCGGGGAAGAAGGATTTTGTATCCATGAAAAAGGAAGACGGAAATCGCGAACATGTGCAAAAACGGCTGATCTTGGGCAACCTGTCAGAGTTATACGACCGTTTTAAAATAGAGAATGAGTAAATAAAAATTGGGTTTTTAAAATTTGCACAACTTAGGCCTCGACATTGCGTTTTAGCCGGAGGAAGTGGTATCCACACAGTTTGTGTGTGTGTTGATCACCAAAATGTGCATCTCATGTTACATGCAATTGATATCAAGCATCTAATTGAAGACTCAGATATAAAACTGATTGATTATTATTACTGTTTAGAGTTAATAATGTGCATTAATTCAACTCCTGCATTTTATTTCAGCGAATGCGAAAATTGTCCTGGCATTGATATCCTGAAGGAATACCTGGCTCAACTTCTGGATGAAAACTGCGTCATTGAGTTGAAATATCAAAGACAACAAACATATAGGAGCAATCTGGTAACTTAAGTAGCTGAGACCGGTATCTTCATAGAACGACTCTGCAAAAAACTTGTGAACTTGAAATCTCATGAGTCTTGTGCCGGGATGCAAGCATAGTTCATCAAGAATCTCAAACACACTATTGGTTGGAGTTTTCTTAATCATGTTTGATTTCGCGGAAAATTATGCTTACGTTTTTCAAAATGCTATCCAGTATTCTCACTGGAATAGTAATCAGGCATCCATTTTCACAGTAGTTATCTACTACAAAGAGGAAGATGAATTGAAACATGTAAGAATGGTGATAATTTCCGATAACTTACACCAGGCATGCCCAACTCGGGGAAATTTCCTCCGGGAACACATGTTCCGAGTTCCCTACTCTTTCTCCTAGAGAGCGGGAGTGGTGGCAAACGCTTGCGAGAATCTCTCCTCTGTGACGTGCGCCTCTACCACGCGCATGCGTCTACCACCACTCCCGCTCTTTAGTAGAAAGAGTAGGGAACTCTGAACATGTGTTCCCGGAGGAAATTTCCCCGAGTTGGGCATGTCTGACTTACACCATGACACGGTTGCTGTTTATCTCTGTCAAAAATTAATTTTTGAATATCTTAAGAAGCATTTTCAACCTGAAAAGTTTCATTGCGTCACAGATGTAGCACCGCAGCATTTTAAAAATAAATATAATTTCGCCAACCTTCTATGCCATGGAAAAGACTTTGAAATTCCAGCAGACTGGACTTTCCATTCAACTGCGAATGGAAAACGACCATGCGATTGAATCGGAAGAAATTTAAAGTGACTTGCTTCAAGAGCCAGCTTGCAGCGTCCACCAGATAAGCAGATTCTAAGCGCTCGTGATTTTTAGAAATGGGCCTGAGAAAATTTGAAGGAAACAGTTGTACTCTTCAGTTCTAAAGATGATCATTCAGCAATGACATTGGAATCAGCAGATCGGTTCAATAAGGCTATCACAATACCCGGTACTTTCAAGTACCATGCTTTCACCCCTACTGATAAGGGACAGCTGAACCTTAAACGATTTTCCTATGAAGAGAGGAGTGACATTGTTCCTAAACCTAAACGTACCTTGAATAGGGAGAGTACTTCAAAAGAAAAAAAAATGGTGAGAAGAAAAGGCGAACTAATTAAAAAGCACTGAAGTGAGAGGCGAGAGAATTCATAAAAATTAAGCACCCCGAATAGTGAGAGGCTAGGGGACTCACAAAAAACAAGCATCCTGAATAGTCAGAGGCGAGGGGGCTCACTTAAATTAAGCACCCCAAAGGAGCCTAAAATCGCCTTGCCACCTTCATGTGGTAGACTCCTTACGTGGTAAGGAATGATTCATACTGAGAAAAATCAACATCACTTCTGAGAAGGATAGTTTGCATTTTTTTATTTGCTTATAACAAATAATATAAACTTCCTCTGACCCGCCGACAAGCATTCTTAAATTGTTCATTAGCTGATTTGAATTCATTCTGAATAAACTTGAATGCATTGAAAGAGTGATAGACTTGCAAACTAAAGTCGGCGTTAAAAGTACGCGACCCTCATTTTGATCGCTCGCAACTCGTTCAAAAAGAATCGCAGAAAATTCTGGCTAGGTAAATGTTAAAGCCTAAACTCTCCCGAATTGAAAGATATATTTGTTCTACAAAATTATTTTGCGATAGCGCTGATGTAAACGTTCCAAAAAACAAGGTTTTGGAGGACTTTTTTTTTAAGCCTTGACTTTGGAGGCTTTCCAAAACGAGCTGCACGTGTTGAAAAATCTGAAAAAATTCACAGACGCTCTTCAGGGTGTCCGGAATGCAAGGCAGTTTCCCAAATTTCAAAATATGAAAGCCTTCAATAGTTACAGACCGTTTTCCACAAACATATAATCTTAGAAAGAAGTAATGATAGAAAGTTGTTTTATGGCTTGAGATGTGCAGTTTTGTAACGCGATTGAAGTACAATTTGAAAAAATGAAATTAGATCAATATTTCGCCACATAAACCTTTACGCATATTTCGAGATTTAATGAGAGTAGCCACCATATAAAAAGTGTTAAAAAAAAAGTATCCATTTCACAACAATAGGGACCCCAGAAGGAAGGGGATACTGGCTCACCCACAGGTCAATAGCCGGGAGGGAAAAAGGCAGGGATGTCGATACCCCTTCCTTCTAAGGCCCCTATTGTTGTGAATTGGATACTTTTTTTCTAACACTTTTTGTATGGTGGCTACTCTCATTAAACTCCGAAATATGCGTAAAGGTTTATTTCGCGAGATATTGATCTAATTTTATTTTTTCAATTTGTACTTCAATCGTGTTACAAAACTGCACATCTCAAGCCATAAAACAACTTTATATTATTATTTCTTTTCAAGATGATATGTTTGTGGGAAAAGGTGTGTAATTAGTAAAGAATTTCATATTTTGAAATTTGGAAAACTGCCAAAAATCGAACCAAAATCGAAGCTTAAAAAAAGTGCCTCCAAAACCTTATTTTTTGGCACGTTTTACATCAGCGCTATCGTAATAAATGTTTTAGAACAACAACATAAATATCTTTTAATTCAGGAGATCTTCGGCTCTCACGTTTACCTGGTCAGAATTTTCTTCCTTTTTTTTTAACGAGTTGCGAGCGATCAAAGTGAGGGTCGCGTACTTTTGTCGCCGACTTTAGTCTGTGGACTACTTAAGGCTTGCGTCTGAGCCTTTCGAAAACCCTCATAAAAAAATAAATGGATAAAATAGAAAGGAAGTTACAAGCTTTTGCAAATACCCGTGCAGGCTTTGGGGTTGAAAATGTCACCCCCCATCACTTGGAGATGGGTTGTAATTGTGGTCTATAAATTTGTCGATTAAGTACTATTATGTAGGTGAACATATTCCCGGAATTTAAAGAAAATCGAAGAACATGACTTTTAAAGTTGGGGCAGTTGAGAAATAATGCCCCATAAGTTGTATGGAAAGAAAACAATTTGAAACATTTTTGCAAAAAAAGTTTCTCTTCTCAAAATCGCCCTATATGACGAGAATCACCCACATAATGAAGTCGTTTCCTTCCTTTCTTCCTCAGACTATTCTATGATCGCAGTGAAATCGAACGATAATGATAAACTAAACTTGCTTGCTAAATAAAAACTTAAGAAATCGCACTCTATTTTCCAAGAGTCTTATCTTTACGTACAAATCTTCCTACTCCAATATTTCTTGTGTTTTTGAACTATTAATCAAGTTTATAATAATTTTAATTACTAACAACTTCCTTGAATGATCACTATTGAATCTGAAGTTGGCAAATGAATTTGTTCTTTTTGCGATGAATTACAATTAATTGCTCTGATCATCTCCTGAATCCTATTAAATAAACTCACTCAGTTCAAATCGACAACTTTCTAGGGAAACTGATCTCAAAATGAGCACGTCAGAGCAAAAGAGACACTCCCGCGAGTCGGGAGGGAAAGGCAGACTGCAATATTTTGAGAGCAAAAGCGAGACAAATATTCTTTTTAGAAGAAAAGAGAGTCAAAATAATTCTAAGAGGAAGTAACTAACTTCGCTGCGTAAAGAACAAGAAACAGATAAAAACTTGTCTTTCTTTTACCCCCATAAATCCTCAGTAAATTTTGGCTCTGAAGTTTATACAGTTGATTTTTCCTCTTATGACTGCACTTAATGAAATTCTCTTTCTGAAAAAAATAATAAGTAATAAGGTAAATGCACTAGTAATCGTCACTGTATTCGTTCTCGTCAGATGGCCCAGTATTTTTCATATAACAAGACTCGCTCTCGCCGCGTGTGATAGAAAATTTGATTTTAGGTGAGTTTATATATCCTTTCATCAAATTAGTATACTTTTCTCGTTTTAATACTTGGTTACATGCCTGACGATAACTAACGCATTTGCATAATTTGAATTTTAATCGTGAATAAAAATTGACTCCAATCAAATATCATGAGAAGTGATCAAAATTGAGTTTTTCTGTATCTGCTTTAATCGGTTAAGCCCCTTATGGAAATAAGAATCGTGTTTTAAATACAATTATAAGCATTTTTAATTTCCAATTTGTCTTAAGGTGACGATTACTAGTGCATTTACCTTACTTATTTCTATATTTAATTATTCTTTTCCAAATTGCTTTTTCCTATTGTTATTCGAAAACGCTGCATGCACTGGGTATTCCGGGCACTTTCTTCGAGCACAGTCGAGAGCGGCTCTTACTTTTTCATGCCCCAGGTATCCGGGGCGTGTTCTCGATCACGACTCGCGAGCGCTTCGCAGTTTTTCGTACACCAGGTATCCCGGGCACGATTTTCGGCCGCGCCTCGAAGGCGTCAGTTAGTTTTTCGTGCCCCAAGTATCCTGGGCGTGTTTTCGATTACGACTCGCTGCCGCTACGTATTTTTTCATGCGCTAGGTAACCAAGGCACGGTTTTTGACGATGATATGAAGGCGCTACCTGGTTTCTTATGGTGTTTTTGATAAGATAATTGTCTTTTCAAAAATTTCCAGCAATCAAGTGTATTTCGATTTGAGTTTGGCGTATTTTAGAGAGCCAAGAGAATTTTATAGATTTGTAACAAACAGTAATTGATTATGTAAATTATTCTCATGTCTGAATACGATTTATGCGTATCTGAAAATAAAACCGAAAATGTTTCTTTGCTATATACAAGTTTTTTATGAATAATTCGCTAAGAAACCATTCTTTTACTATTTATATAAATCGAAAAGAATGAGTGTTTTTTGAAATTCTGGAATAAATATTTCGAATCATTGGTTTTAATTTGTTCTTTACCTATAGAATATAATTATTTTCAAACGAAAAAATGTTGAAAGATTTTTTAATGAAAACAAACCCGCCTTTAAGGTTTCTATATATGCTTTGAATTCAAGATTGTTTAATTTTGAATGACTCCAGTTTCAAATAATATAATTTTATAAGTTTGATGCCGCAAGCTGATCAACAAGATAATTTTTTTCAATTCACAGTTTTGAACAAGTTAAAAAAAAGGGAATCTCATAAGACTTTTATAATACTAGAACATTGTGCGCGCTACGCACGCATTATTTACTCTTTTTACAAAAACTCTTATTCAAAGTTTGGTTCAAAATTAATTTCTTTTGATTGCAAATTTTTTTTGTATCAAAAGTTAATTTCTTCAGCTAATAATTTAACTCTTGAGTGTTTGGTTAAACATTAATCTTCTTCAGTTGAAATTTCAACTATTTGTTTGAAAATTTCTGTATATTCTTAAAACTTGGTTTTTTCTTAGAAAATAAATCTTTTCGTTCAAAATTCATTTCTTTGGCTTGGAAATTAGTTGTTATTCTAAATTGAAAATTAATTTCTTCAACTGAAAATTTCGGTATGTTGTTGAAACTTATCTTTTTGCGTAGAAAATTAATCTTCTTAGTGAATTTGTCTTTTTTGGTGGAAAATGAATCTTTTTGGTTGAAAATTCCATTCAAAATTAAAATATTTGGTTCAAAATTCATGTATTTTGTGAAAAATTAAACTTTTTTTAGTAGGAAAGCATTCTTTTTGGTTCGAAATGTATTTATTTGATTGAAAATAGTTATTTTGTTATATCAAAAATTAGTTTGTTTAACTAAAAATTTAACTAAAGTTTTTATCGAAATCTTTTTTCATAGGCATTCAATATAGAAAATTCATCAGTTTGGTTGATTGTTTAACTATTTTGTTGGAAATTCATTTTATTTGCTTCAAAACTCATTTCTCTAACTGAAAATTATACTATTCTATTTTTGGTTAAAAAATTATCTGTTTCAGATGAAAATTGGTCCTTTTTTGGTAGAAAATTAACCTTTTTGGTAGGAAATCATTCTTTTTGGTTCAAAATGCATTCCTTTGATTGAAAATTGTTTTTTATCAAAAATTAGTTTGTTTAACTAAAAATTTCACTAAAGTTTTTATCGAATTTTTTTTCATAGACATTCAATCTTTTTTTGGATTGAAGATGTATCATTTGAATTAAAAATTATTTTCTTTGGTTAAAAATTGAATAAATCTTGTTGCAAGTTCGTTTACTTTTTTGTTGACAAGAAATTTTTTTACTAAAAATATAGCTGTGCCATTTCTGCTAGAGAATTGATCTTTTTCATTGACTTTATTAAAACGGCTCAAAAACGCCCTAAGTCAGTCTAAATAACGTTCCTTAAACGTACAGTGTTTCAGAGACGTTTTAAGGACGTATTTGGAACATGAAACGTTTTCAGAACATTATTTGGTGTGACTTAGCACAGTTTTTGAAACGCTCAAATAACGTCTTTTGACTTGTACGTCCAAGGAACATTCTTAGAACCTTTCCAATTATATTCCTGAATGTCGTGCCCACTGGGAATTTAAATAATGGTATTACTTATTACTTAAAACTGACAATTAATCAATTTTTCAACTTAAAATGAACCATTCTGAAATTTACAACGTTTCAAATTATAAAAATTTGAATTACTAATCCTTGATATTCTGAGTTCCTTGAAATCCCTGAATATTGTGAATTTCCTGGATTCCCAAAGTTCCTTGAATTCATTAAAAGCTCAAAATCTCTGAAATTTTGTATATTCAATGAAATGCTTGAATTGTTGGTATGACCGAAAATCTCGGAATTCTTTTTAATTCGGAATTCTCAGAATTCCTTGAATATTTTAAATTTCTTGACTTCTCTGAATGCGTGAGAATCTCTGAATTCCTTAAATTATCAGAATGCTTCAAATTTTCTGAATTCCTTAAATCCTATAAACTCCTTACATTCTCTGAATTCCTTAATTTTTTTGAAATATTTGAATTTTCTCAAATCTTGAAATTCTCTACATTCCCAGAAATCGTTGAATATTCGAAATTACTTGAATTCTCTAAATTCCCTAATTTGTTAAATTCCTTGAATTCTCAAACACAAGAAAACTGTGTGCACAGTACCTAGTCTTTCATTTGAAAGTACCGAGCCAAATTATTGCCAAGATATTATTGATAACATTAAAAAGGTTGTATTTTCAGAGTATTCATTTAGTTTTATTATTTCTTCAAATCCCTCTCTTGTTTCTAACTAGTTGGTCTTCAAATTAATAATTTAATAGACCTTTTAAGGTAAATTTATAGATTTGGGTAATTTTACAAGTTTGATTAAAGTATTCGTAGGAAATTTTAAAATAAGTGAAATTTTTATATTCGGTTCTAATTCAGGAAATTGCTTGAAGTGTGGCTGTACCTAGTTACGTAGCTTTTCTGAATGAATAGCGAATATCTCGCTGAATGAATAGACACCACGTAAAATTAATGAAATTTCGTAAAATCTCCCCAAATCAGTGAATTCTGCGAAAATTTCCTGAAATCTTTTGAAATCTGAAGGATTCACCCGTGAATTCACATGAAGTCATTTGAATTCACATGAAATCACGTGAAGTCATCTGAATTCATTTGAAGTGACTTAGATTCTCCTGAAGTCACGTTTATTTGTAATATCATTATTGTTAAATAATTGGCTCAATTTGTTCACAGAACCAAAAAGAATGTATTAAAAGTAAGTCTTTCTCATGTTACTTTGCAAATTTACAATAATTGTTAATTTTTAAACAATTCAAATTAAAAAACTGAGAGTTTGGTTATTTTGTAACGAATAGGCTCCATTTTTTATAGAATGAAGTAAGAATATCTTTCTAGTGACTTTTTGCTAAAATGCTCTGCAAATTCCAAAGAATGAATCATTATTTAAACAATTTTCATGCATAAATGAAACTTTGGCTATTTTTTAAAGAATCGCTACATTTGTTTACGCAATCAATAAAATTTTTTTTTCAAAAAACTCTTTCCTATATGTATGATATTTTTAAAATTTACAATAATTATTAATTATTTAAACAATGCTTATCAACATATCCAGAGCTTAGCTATTTTTAATTGAATAGGATGAATTGGACCGCATATAATTTGGCCAATCCCAACGGATTAAAGATTTTTGCACTGAGAAACAAAAAATAAAATTTGACAAATTACTTCCAGTAAAGCACGCACCATTAACTAATACAGTAAAAAACATCTCTAACCATCCTCTCAGCAATGAAATGATTTCAGTCTTATCTAAAGGACATAATTTTGCAGTCGCTCCCTCCAAAATCTCAAAAGAAGGAATCATCAGTAATTTGGAATCCACAATATACACCCTTCCACCCGAAAAAGCAAATGACATAAGACGTAGGACAGCCAACATTTTACGCGAAGCCCAACAGTAATAATGAATAAAGAAGACTATAACAACAAAATCATGGACCTTCTTACTGACGATACATATAAAAAGCTTAAAAAATACCCCACAAAAACAATAGCCAGAAAAACAAAAAGCCTCCTAAAAGACTCAAATCTTGACAGCGAAACAATATCTAAACTAAATTCATAATTGGAAATTGTATTGACCCTCTGGTATTAAATAAGTTGGTGTTTCTTTGTATGGGCTTTAGGGTCCAGTAATAAAAAAACGGTGTTTTTTAATCAGACGTTCCGACTCATGTGGGAGTCCTCTTCAGTGATTTATTTCTAAACAAAACAATTTTACATTTTCAGTAATATGATAAAAGAAGTAAATTTACGTTTTTTGTTAAAATTATGTTTCCATTAAAATTAGCAGTGACGAACAATATATAATTTTAGAGATTAAAATACGACTCTTTTTGTTTTATAGTTTTTTTGTTACAAATAAAATAATTTTTCTAATCTTCATAGAAGTAAAAATATAAAATATAATGTAATTAGTTTGTGAATAATTATAACTAATTCACGATAAAACATAAATGAACTAATAGAAGGATTACAAATGGAAAACGATGACCAATAATTACTAAACTGCTTCATTATGATAATGAAAATTCGCGAATTTTTTGTTTTCCCAATTAATTTAATTTTAAAAAACAGTTTTATTTATTTTTTCCCCCTAGTTATCCATAATGTCTCTAATCTCATCAGTTTTATTTTTGTATTTTCAATGTATATATTTACATGTCATTCCTAACCTTATCGAATGTGTAAGAAAATCATCACATCACTATTAAACTAATAAAATTCGTTGCCGAACACTACAATTGAATTTAATATAATTTTTCCTCGTTTTTTTGAAAAGCACATCTTTTTTTAATCAAAGTGACTAGTTGTTCTTGTCACTATTGGAAAACGACTGATTTCTGAAGCGTAAGGGCATTATGTCAAAAGGGACCATGCGGTTTGAAGTTATAGTGGGAGAAGTGCATATTACAGCTCAGGCCTGAGAGTGCAGTGAGATTTAAAGCGAAGGTCGTCAATTTGAAATCGGAGACTTTCCTGTATTTTCGTTTGAAATTCTTGTTACTTCGGGGTACAGTTTTATTGCATTGGATGATTTTCAATGTTCTTGGGAATTTTCATGAAACACGGACATGAGACTAAAAAATTCAAGTTCATCCTGAATGCTGAATAAATATTTATATGTAAGTAGAAAATATAGTAGTTTCTAAATGATAATCATTTTGGCGCTCAGACTTATTTTTATTTAGATTCAAATATTTAAATAGAAATCAGAACAAAAAACAGTACGGAGTACAATCATATTAGCCATCAAGGGAATCAAAAAATTAAAAACCTTATTGTGAAGGCTTCTAGGTAGCAGAAAGTGGATACTGAATTATTTATCGTTTTTTAAATAAAGCCTTATAAAAAGAGGAAAGTTTTTGAATGTCTGTTCTTTGATTGACAGCATTAGGTTCACTTGCAATGTGAATCATTTCAAGTAGCATACGTTTCCTGTAATTATCAGTTTTATCAATGATTTTAGTCTTTTGGAAATTGGATCTGTGGTCTTCATACCAGGAATGTTTAGTTAATGCGGTCCATTTCGAAGGTGGTTTATAGACGTCTTTTGTGTGTTCGTGTATTCTGCATTTGATTGGACGTTTTGTTGTGCCTATGTAGACGGAATCACAACCAGAACAGGGCATTTTATAAACTACATTTTTGCCGTCACTTGTAGGGATAGGATCTTTCTTCGATTTGAAAATGCATGATAAATCATTTACATTTCGGAAGGCCGGTTTTACATGGAAAGGTTTAAGAATGCCTGACAATTTTTCTGATAGTCCCTGTATGTATGGTAGGGATATATATTTCGTTGCTTTTCGCGAGGTCACAGGTTGATCTGGGTCGGTTGTGTTGGCATTACTCGTTAGTGTGTGCGTGTTTGTAGACGTACGGCTAGTGGAGGGTTGATGTGTTTGAATTTCTGTGTCAGTGTCACTCGTAAGTGTGTGTGTGTTTGTAGAGGCACGGCTAGTCGAGGGTTGATGGGTTTGAATGTTTGTGTGATAAAAAACACCGTTTTTTGATTACTGGACCGTAAAGCCCATACAAAGAAACACCAACTTATCTAAATTAAAACCTACTAATCCTATCTCTCCAAAACTTTACGGATTTCCAAAAATTCACAAAAACAACATCCCACTCAGACCGATCGTCAGCGCAAAAAACTCTCCAACTTACAACCTAGCACGCTTTCTCGCCAAAAAACTTAAGCCTTTCACAGGAAACTAAATCACACACATCCAAAAACTCTTTTAACTTCATCAGAAAAATACAACAGATTCACATTAAAACCCAAGCCATCCTAGTAAGTTTCGACTTAGTATCTCTCTTTAGAAAAGTACCAATCTTTGATACAATGGATATTATTAAATCCTTTACAAACTTCCCCTCCAATCTCACACCTTTAGTAGAACACTGTCCCATTGAAACCTATTTCTTTTTCAATAACCAATTCTACGAACAAACCTCAGGAGCAGCAATGGAATCTCCAATCTCACCTGTAATAGCCAACATTTTTATGGAAAATCTAGAAACTCAAATCTTCAACAAATCCAAGCTTAAACCGGAATTGAAGGGTCGGATCGAAGAATGGGATGTGCGCCTGATGGCTTGAAACTGCCCCTGAACGTTATGCAATTTCGTTGATTCTCAGAGAACTTCCAGTGAGAAAGTTGTTCCGTAGAGATTAACGAATAAATCTGCGCAAGGAGCATATTATTTCGTTTTGTATATCACAAGATATCTTTGAAGTAAGTGTGTAAAATTTTCAACATTTTTCATACACAACCTATATGCAGTAACGGCAACTGTTTCCTCAGCGCGCATCATTTCGTTTTACTAAGCTCGTGATATCTTGTGATATACAAAACGAATTAATATGCTGCTTGCGCAGATTTATTCGTTAATCCCTACGGAACAACTTTCTCACTGGAAGTTCTCTGAGAATCAACGATTTGTAGAGGAAATGGCTCGAATTTGATATAGGGCTTGTATTTGAGCCACCTGGATTTCTGGAAAACTAAAACATGTACTAGGTTGATAACAGTAGGAACTGAACGCACTTAAGTGTAGTGGAAAATAGTGACAGTTTCACTGTTTCATTTGCATCACAAAAAGTGTGAGACAGAAAAATAGAAAATCGGGTATCCTGAGTTCATTCCAGGGAAGTCTTAGATGTCTTTTCATTGTTTCGGGAATGTAGTTTTTCCAATAAATGTTGTATGTTGTAGTGAAGTAGGGTTAGTGGAACAGTATTGCTCGGTAGATATGGAGATGCTTCTGTTTATGGGTTTTGCTTTTTAAACATGAACATTTTGTACCGGGTGGCTCTAATTTGATATACCATGGGTGGCTCGAATTTGATATACCAGAAAATCACAGTTAGACATTATTCAGCTTCCTGAATGTTAAAAAAATGGGTTCATGTGTTCATGCACGTATTTGTGTGTATGTCTGTGCTTGTTTAGTGTGGATTCATGTGATTCTAACAATGACGAGTGTAGTGTATATACTAACGCTTATTGTCCAATTTGTCTTCTTTGCAGATTTCAGAATGTCAAATACCAGATTTGATTATACTTTGTATCATCCTAAATAATAATAATAAATATTTTCATATCGGAAACTTGCTTATTTTTCATGTATTTGGATGTTTTTATAGGTATATCAAATTAGAGCCACCATTTGCCGCTTTTCGAAAAACTCGTTTTTTGGAAAATCTTTATTTAAAAAAAACTTGTTAATGATATGAAAAAAATAATCAAACCATCTGAAAGGTTTTTAAATAACCTTTCGAATGACCTATTGTTGGTCGAATTTCGGTTCATAGAGTCCCGGCAATCCATCGATAAGGAGTTCGTATATCAAATTCGAGCCCTTTCCTCTACCTTTTTTTTTAATGTAAACACGGGCGAACGGGACATGCGGGATTTTCAGGAGATTGCACAACGTTCAGGGCGATCCAAGCGCACGTCCCATTCTTGAACAAAACGGAAAATTACCTTTCTTGGACGTACTAGTTTATAAAAGATCCGATAACACATTAGGACATGAAGTTTACAGAAAACCCACGCATACAAACAGATACCTGCATGCCTCCTCCCACCACCACCCATCTCAAAAGCAATCGGTCATCAATTCCCTTGTATACAGAGCTGTCTCCATAAAAGATAAAGATAACTTACAAAAGGAATTACAAAATGTCGAAAAAATCCGAATGCAAAACGATTACACAAACATACAAATTAATAAAGCAATAAGAAAATACACTCAAGAAAATAAGTCAACACAACCTGCTAAAGAAAGAGAGAGAAAAAGAACCACCATCCTACCCTACATTCAAGGTATTACGGAACAAATAAGAAGAATTCTCAACAAACACAACATCCAAAACTATATTTAAACCACCTGCGAAAATATGACAACTTCTAAACAACCCTAAAGATAAAAAGGAACCTTTCAGTGATCCGGGTGTATATCAAATCCCTTGTTCTTGTGGTAAAGTCTATATTGGAGAAACCGGGAGAGCGGTAAGTCAACGTGTAAATGAACATGAGAGTAAAGCCAGGCTAAAACATTTCACGCAATCAGCAGTAGCTGAGCATCATATCGAAACAGGACATAGTATTTTATTTGACACAAGAACCGTCATCGCAAAAACATGCAATAAATTTCCAAGAAAACATAGAGAAGAAATCGAAATCTTGAAACACCCTAATAACATCAATAGGGACAATGGATATAATACTAATCCGATTTGGCTTTCCGTCCTCCCGGGTTTTTTAAAAAAAGACTTGATTGGCCAATCAAGTTCAACCAGTCCCCACCATGGGGCGCTCTGGCCAATCACAGCATCGTTGAGAATATATGTAACAACAACATAACCTGAAACTTCAGTTTCAGGTCAACCCTGCAGAAGTGAACTGCAATGTTCACGAAACGTCGGCAACCTTCATAGTTTCGCACACGATTGAAACCCGAAAAATCTTAAATTTAAATTTATTATAATGAATCATCGTGAAAGTATTAAATCTTCAAGAAAGTTGAACATTACACGGAAAAAACATGTCAGTAATTTTATAGAACTTGTCCTACAGTAGAGGATACGACGGGTAGTTTAGTAAAAGTTAAAATCTTCATGGATGAGGTGACGTATTCTCTATTAGGAGGCAGGATGCGAAAAACGTAGTTCTAGAAAATCTAAAAGTCCAGCTAATATACAGTCTACAACGGAGAAGTCTCGAAACTATAGAGAGCAATTCTATAAAATCATGCCCGATTTTTAGCCTAGAAAAAAAAATTTTATTATCATTATTATTATCATTATGCTTTAATATTTGTTCACATATTTAAGTATATAATTATTTACTATTACACAAGCAATCACTACAATAATAATCGCACGCTATTAAAATTCTTATTCGCTGTGGGTTCGAACCCCCTACCTACGCATTCGGTGCTCCTAACAAAATCTCGCAGCTAACATAACTTGTAATATAAACATTTTTTTTTTAATATAAGCTACATCTGTGCAGCTGTGCATGACAAATTTTCTTGATTTGAAAATTCTAATTCAATAATTTCGGAAATTTGAAATTTCTGGAGTTTTATATTGATAATGTCAGTAATTTCGAGAATATCATATTTCGAAAATCTAGTTTAAAATTTAGGTCATTACAAATTTCAGGATCTTTGACATTTTTAAAATTTGAAATTTCGAAAGATTTTTTAATCGCAAATTCTTTTTTGGTTATAAGTTCTAGTAGGTTCAAGATTAATAAAATGTTATATAGCTATGTAGAATAAGTTTGTATAAGTTGTATAAAATTAAAGGCTTGCATTGAAAATAATTTTAAATGTTGAATCCCTAATTCTATATTTTATGAATCAATTAAATAAGATATGGCATGAGAAAAGTTGAATCTATTTTAATTTTTAAAGTTGAAAATCAAAATCTTAACTTTTCCAATAACCGACACATCTCTAAATGGCAAGTCCACTACCCGGGTGCACCGGAACGTGCACCGGGTCGTTCAAGACGTCATCTACGAGAACTTTTTTAGAATCTAAGTTGTATCAATAGCCAAACTAACTACCATTAAGAAAATATGTGAGAAAACAAAGTTTTCATATTTTTGTTTCGGTCTTACGATCCATTTAGAAAAAATT
>CAKNXH010059623.1:140588-190985 GCA_932178445.1 Andricus quercusramuli | reverse complement strand
TATTCTAGGATAGGCCACTTTTTTTTAGAATCTCGTATAATTTTGATTAAAGAACTGCAGACTTCATCGAGAAAGTGAAAAAAGTCATCGAATTATTGGAAGACAATCTAGGAACAGCAGTTTTCGAATTTTTATTCAGCAGATTTTGACAAAGTTCAAGGCAAACATTCAATTGTTCATAAAAAGTCCTCCAGATTCCAAACGATTTGGGATACAATAACTCTAGCACAGAAACGAATAACTGATTTATAAGTTGTCGAAGAATTCTTTGACTGTCTTCTACATATCTATATATTCACAATGTAGTCACATTGGATGCTCAGGTGAAGTGGTATATGTATCAGTCTGAATGGAGTTGCGGTCACCGGCAATGAACAAATGAGCGCGGGTTTAAATTTGACTTTTCACTGACATTTGTGCAAAATATTCAATGTGTTAAGTTAGCCGTGGGGTCTAGTGGTTAGGGATAAGTTGCGTTCGATAGGTGTTAGGTAGTTCGAATCCCGCCGCAAAATATCTTTCGATTTTTCATAGGTTTGTGTGTATCTGTAAAAATAAATAGAACTTAAGCGTGAGTCTATGTGAATAACAATATAGTAAATATAACCGCGAAATATATATTTTTTTAACTTGGCTATACTGTTTTCTAAAAACTCGTTAGGAGTCATCGAAAGTTTCATTGACTGGCTTCGAAGCATTAGTGTATCAGTGTTTCAAGAACTCTATTCCTCTGGTCTTCACATTTTCATTGAAATTATTTTGTACTTTCGACAACTCTTTCTACTTTTTAAACATTTATCAATCAAGGTTTGTAAGACGATTCTTCCAATGTATGACATACGTTTAATCCTATCCTAGAGTGGTTGACTCAGTCATTCAAAATTTCAACAACTAATTTTTTCCGTGTAGAAATATTTTTAAATACCCTGAAATCTTTTCAATTTTTATGAAATCTCTTGAAATGCCTTGAAATCCGTGGAAAGCGTTTTTAATTCCTTAAAATGCGTCAAAATCCTTCGGTATCTCTTGAAATCCTTTGAAATCCAGTAAAATTTCCGGAAATCTGATTAAACACCTTAAAGTCCCTCCAAATCTTGTACAATTCCTTGAAAAATTGAGATTCTCTCTGAAATCGTACTACACTGGAGTCCCGGTTTACCGGATTCCGATATACCGGATAAGGTGGTCCACGGGGGCGAGAGAGGCGCTTGCAAGGTCAGCGGAGTTGCACAGTTTACGGTTCGGCAATATATAAAAAGCTACAAGCAAGAAGGAGAAGAAGAATGGTTTGGAGAGTCTCGATTTACCGTGAAGGCCATTGAGGGTACCCCGAAACGGCCGGCATAGCGGGACTCCAGTGTAGTTAATTTCTTCAAGCTCTTGAAATCTTTTTAAATCATTTGAAATCCTACCCTGAAACTATTGTAATCACTTGAAATATTTTGATATTTGAATCCTTAATATTTCATGAAATCCCTAAAAAGCTTTGAAAATCTAGTTAAATACCGTTAAAATTGTTGAAATACTTTAATATCACTAGGAAGCTTTCAAGTCTTTTAAAATACCTTGAAATGTTTACGGTGAAAATAACTGATATATTTTTAATACCCTAATTCCAATAAGTACCCTCGAAGACAAAATATATTATACTGGGCGTTTTTTTAATTTGAGACATCGAAATATCTCAAAAAAATACGCATCCTATGACAAAAATATCCGTAATAAAAACTTTTTATTTTCGACGGGGAAAGCGACTTTGAAACAATTCGCCCCCCCAGTAGGCGGTGGGGTGGGTTTTTTTCGCGATTCGAAAAAAATTTTTTGAATAAAACTTACGTATTTCATAAAGAAGAATCTGAATCTGTGATAAAAAATTGGGGTTCCCATTTGAAATTACAATGTTACCCCTATTCCTGCTTCCTGGGGGTTGGGGTGGGGTAAATTTTTCCAAAGTCGCTTTTCCCCCTCGAAAATAAACAGTTTTTATGAAGGATATTTTTTTCATAGGATGCGTATTTTTTGAGACATTTCGATTTCTCAAGTTAAAAAAAAACACCCAGTATAATCGATTTTGACACTGCGTCCATGCTCGATCGGCTTCGAGTATAAAGCGATCATAGAGCAGGAAGAAGCAAGATCGACGATTCCCCTTGATCATTCATTATCCACATGAAATAAGGAATAGAGTGCTGCGACGATTTGGAAAGGCCTGGCGAGGCGTTCCGCGCCAGATTACTCGCTGTCAGTGAGCGGTCACGAGTCACGACCGTTCGCCATGAGCGATCTATAAGAAGTGCTTAAGGGGAATGCTAAAACACACTTTTAATTTTCAGATCATGCTGACGTGACCAATATACCAAAATCAAAAGGGTGCTTGACGCCGAAGGCTCCATCACGGCTGCCAAGAGGAAGTTTAGTTCCAGAAGAAGAAAAACTCGACAAGAAGAAGCACCCAATATTGAAGCAGGCAGGGGTCACAAGAAGATTCAAGGAACTGTGGTACTCTTCATGGGAACTAATTTGCAGCAATCGTTGCAAAAAGGAGTGTTCGTTGCGAGGCGCTCCTGTGAGCGTCTCGAGTCTCACACAAGGATGGTGTCCTGATTGTCAGTGCTCAAGAACCTTGGTTCGAGCCAAAGCCAAACTGTCCACCGATCCGTGTCGCTGCTGGCTTTTTTCCGTCCTCATCGGGCGACCCGGCCCCGACGCAAAAAGAAGAAGGCCAAGAGGAATCGTCATGCTCTATTCTCGGGGAGGCCGCGACAAATCGAACCACCAGGTCCACACGACAGCTCTAATGGTACTGCAGAACTAGCCGGCAGATTCGTTAAAGGGAGCCGTGGTTGATGCTGTTTATGATGAATCCTGTGGAAGCGAATAATAGAATCACCTTCATCTTGCGCTCCGCGTGATTACCCAGATAAAGAAGCCAACTCGTGCTTGACCATAGGAGCAACAGAGCCAGAGAAAAGTCAAGTGCGTCAGAGTGAGACAAGCCAGGAAGAGCAAGTTATATACGTAGAGAAGGAGGTATAGACAGTGAAGCGAGAGTGGGAGCGCCGTGGGTAGAGAGGAACTTGAAAAGAGATCGAGCGAGAAGCCTGTGGTGGACGAGGGGGCGAAGCGTTTCCGTGTAGACCGATGTTCAGGAGCGTACGATGGCCGGGGCTCTTTCTGGGAATGCCCCACGGCCTGTAAGTGTCGTCACCGTTGATGGAGGCGTCGTGGAAAATGTCCCGCCCCAGAGTGTCCCCGAGGCAGACCATGATCCCCAGATCGAGCCGACTGCAGAGAATCCCCGCTTGTTTACCTCGACGGAGGCGCAGACGGAAGTGGGTCCCCAAATCGTCCCACTGCCGGTCCAGGAAGCTGAAGATGTTAGGGATGCGAGAAGGAGGGAGAGGAGAATACGGAGGCAGCATCGAAGGGCTTTAAGGACTTGCTCGATACCACCAACTTATCCAGGGACGCCGGGGTGCATTGGGTCGACAACTGCGCCAGGACTACCCCTTGTGCCCCCTGTGGGAGGTTTTCTGCATCCTCCGCCGCCGCACCTGGGTCTAAGGGGCCTTAGCCTGGGCCTGCCTTTCCCTGTTCCAACTAGCGTCTCCGCCTTCGGAAGGTCAGTACTCCTCTGTCATTTGCAGATTAGTATACTTTACCAGGGCTGTACAAGTTAATTCGATGTATGGATATGGGATTTTATTGCTGAAGGTTCATTCTTTGGTTAGGACTGAAATATAATACTCGCATATTTCACTATACATTTAATTTACGCAGTGTCTCGTCGTCCCGAAATTCGGGATAACTAGTGCAATATTTTTCATAAGCTTGGCTAGTCGTCCCGAATTTTCGGGTGGGGGCGGGAAGGCACCCCTGTGATTGGCCATAGAAATATTGTTGGTGAAACACCTTCCCCTTTTCCAAGGTCTTGCGGGGGCGGGAAGGCACCCCTGTGACTGGCCACATAAATAATTTTGGTCGAACCCCCCTAATTTTTCGGGACGACTAGACACAGCCATTAAGTGAACGTTTTTTTGGCTCAAATGAATACAATCAAAGAAATGCATTTCTTTGGATCCAAAATTTTTTTTTCTCAGTGTACATATGTACTTTTATAATTTTTTGTTCAAAGAAACATTTATAAAACTTAATTGTTCGGTTTTCTCATTTTGGACCCAGTACAGACTCTAATAAAAAAATACAATAATAATTGCACACATTGTAATTTTTAAGAACCTTGATTTCCATTCTTTAACTGATAAAACATAAGAAAAGTCTATAATTGTAAAATAATTAAAAAATGTATGTTAAAATATGTTATTTTTATTTTGTATGGCAACAAAAAGAAGCAAAATCAAGAAAAAAAGTTTTTCTGCGTAATTTCAGCGTAGAATGATTAGAGATTGCCATGCATAGAAATACAAAATATAGACAGAGGCACATAACCTTTTCTCACAAGTCATTCAATTTAATTGCAGTTGCTGTGAATTTAGATACTTGAGTGCTTCCTGCACCATGCGAAAGCTTATTTGTGACATAACTGTGACAATAAACAACATGTGAAATGCATGTGCTGACATTTCCAAACGAATGTATAGTGTCCGAAACTATTTTTTTTAATTACGAGAGTACGTCTAATATGATACCATATTAGACGTACTTGTGATCATGGTCTAAAATCGATTAGAAACAAAATTCGCTCCGCCCATAAAAGTCCATTTTTCTCTCTTGCCAGGGTGATCCTCAGTTAAGCTTAATCATAGAAATTATCGAAAATTGAAATAATGGTGTTGGGTTAGTTGGGCCAACTGTTTAGTCTGTAAGATATGGTACTATTTTGTTAACTGAGACAACTATTTTCTTTTTTGCTGGTACTAATTGAATAGTCACTGTAACTAATGGAATTGTTGTGTCATCTAATAAAACAGCATTATCAACTAATAAAATAGCAGTACCATATCTTACTAACTAAATAGTTGGTCCAACTAACCATTTTTTTCAGTGCAATAGTTACGTTTTCGACAGTTGGTTCCTTTAGCCTATATATTATTACATATATCATCTCTGAAAATTGAGCTTCAGAATCAGGGAAGTTCTCACTAGGGCATTTTCCAATAATAAACCAAGGGTAATTTCACGTTAATATACAAGTACACGTACCTAATTCGCGTTACTCATGCATCGCAGCACAAACCTACGTATTTTTGTGTTTTCGCCATTAACTTTTCCTCTTCGAGCAGCGATCAATTTGGATCAATTTTTCTTTGCACTCCATTTACGAGTATGAGAGAGTGTGAATATTCATCAAAGGGATCGAACCCCTATATAATAAGTCTACGTCAGTGACAGGCTTTATTATTTTTCTATAAATCCTATCTTGAACCACGTGTGTGTAGCCACCTACCAGCTGTTGCTCTGTTCAGGGTAGATATGCTCACTTCCATTAAAAATAGGTCTTTGGATATAATGGACCTTTATTATTAGATTTTTTTTTAAATTTTGAGTTCTCATTCTCGTTGATTGCTCAACGAATCCGGAGATACTTGTTTGCACCAAGAGAGACTTCGCAACTCAAAGTTTTATAGTCGTGGATAAAGGCCAACCCACGAATAGTGCCTATATATGGGACACATGCATTGATTTTTAAGACGTTCATCGTTTATTTACTAATTCTAGATAAAAAACAGAATATATATTCTAATAATATTTCCATAATGTGACAATAATACTTGTTATGAATATGTGCACATTTTGACTCAAGTTTCAAGTTTTTTTTAGATCACAAACACATACAATATACGAAAACAAGTTTAAGAGAGTAATTTATCTTGATTCATTTTGTTTTCGAAATTTTAATCAAAGGAAAAATTCTTGATCATTTCTCAATTTTGAAAAGATTTAAGACTATTATACAGTTTTAATTCCTGTTTGCAATTATTTAGTCTGAATCGCTTTTAAATTATAATATAATTATGCTGAAATTTTAAACGCATTAAGTTAAAAATTGTCTCATGTAAAATTATGTTTCGAAAATTTGAAACAGCAGTATAGAATCTTGAATGGTTCAATTCAGAATTAATATATTTCAAAATAATACTGGACTCAAAAAATTAGAATAATTTCAAAACCTTAAAACTTGGATAGTATCCAAATTATTTTTTTTTTAAATTGTAGACTTCTAATTTTGTTATTGAAACCATTAAAATCAGAACAGTTTTATATTTTAAGGCCTTCAAACATAAACATTTAACAATTTGGTAATATAAGCATTCAAAATAGGAAATTTAATGGTCTGAAATGTTTCAGATTGATCAATTTAAAACTAAAAAATTTCAAAATTCAGTATAATGTTTGATATAATTAAAATTAATTTAATTTTTAGCTCTTAAAAATAAAAGAAATTTCCCCAGAAAGGACATCACCCAAATTTTATAAATTCCAGACCCAAATTATAAAAAATTGAAAACAAATGTTTTTTTTTTATATTTTCATGATTTTTTTTACATGAAATTACAATTTTTCTCGAGCAATCTGTATTATCAAGAAGGTTGATAACAACCAATCGCAGAGATCCATACATTAGTTCCCCTTGCCATAACACATAATTTAGAAATTTAATTGAAGATTGTTTTAATTTTTTGATTGAATTTTAAAAAAAGGTTACATTTTAATTTCTGATGGCAATTTTTTTACATTTACTCGGACACCTACTTGCGTAATAGAATAATAGAATTTTTAATTAGCCATTGAAAGTACTTGTACCTTAAGATGCTCCGTATCGAATTGCGGCTTTCTGCGATTAGCAAAGATCTGCGAAGCAATGGGATTACAACAAAAGTAAATGACTACGATTATGCAAGTTCTCACAGCTGGGAAGCGGTGGCTTAGTCTTTGGGATCAATAAACGGTAGATACTATATGTTAAACGACTATCTCAAGCGAGTTGAATGACTCTTGATTACATTTGAATATTAAAGTGTCAAGATTGTTAAAACGATTAAAAGAAAAGTTTATTATTTTCAAAACTTGTTACTTCATTAGAATGAATTTTATTATTTCATTTTTGCTTCCGTCGATTTTAACCCTTAGTGCCCGACAAGTGTACCACAGACACTTAAAAAATTTTGACAATTAACGGTGTCGGCCCTGATTGAGCTGGCTCCCCGCGCGTCTCAGTACCTTCCAGTCCAGTCACGCGGAAGTGCCCGATAAAGTCAGAGTGAACCTTCGGCGCAACGTGTTCGTGCTGCATGTCAATGAAAACAAAGGTAAGTGTTTCTCAGACACTTTGTCGGGCAGAGTGGACTATTTATATAAATCGAACTTGCGTTTCATAGCTTTCTGAACAAATATATGGTTTAGTGTGTGTGACTGTATTTGTGTGTCCACAAATTCTTGCTCACTAGTTGGATTCTCATCCGATTTAGATGAAATTTCCAGATATTGTGCCACATCTAATTGACAGACATTTTGATATATTTCACTATCCATACATTTGCTGCTACTGGAAAGTATAAGTATTTCAGTCAATTTAAAGACCGAAAATTGTTTTAGATCGTTTTCATTGTTGAAAAATAATAACAATATATGCAGAAAACAATTTTGATCATTTAAACCAAGTCAAAGAGTACAAAAATATGAAAAATACGAATTTTAGGGAATAAGTCTCTGTCAGACACTTAGTCGGGCAGAAGCGCCAAAAAACCATGTCGGGCACTAAGGGTTAATTATTGTAATGGAATCGTCCATATTTTAACTCACTATAAAATTCGGGTTATTGATATCGCAAATATTAATTACCTGCATCAATTTTTTAAGCTTTTTTATAAAAAAAATTTTTAAATTAAAAAAAAAAAAAAAAAAAATTTCACTCTCAACTTCTTACAATAACTATAAGTACAACTTTGTAAAGTTTTATGAAATTCTTGCTGCCAGATGCATTTTTCCCTTTTTTTCAATCAATTTAACAAATCTTAATGGAATGAGGTATGCCAAGAAAGGAAAGTGTGGCGACAATTAGTTTATAAGAAATACATGAGGAAGAGTGTCAGTGGAGTGAATGACGCCTGAAGCAAAAGACATTGGATACTAACGGGCCCATGAGAGGAGCTTTACATGATGACTTTTTGAGGCTCTTCATCTGGGAAGATCGCTGGAGAGATTGATCAGTGATCTGGGTCGGAGCAGTGTTGCGAAAGATCGTGTTATTTAAATAAACAACACGGGATTTCTGGATTAATCTAAAAATCTATACCCCTACCCCACATTATTACTCCCTTGCTCATCGAGTGAGTCACGCTTACTCGGAAAAGGATATGGCCTAATGGTATAATAATAATAATAACTCACCAACGATCAGGATGATCAACTCATAGGCGGGAATCCCATTTAACATCTTGGTAATGGAGAAACATATACATTTATACATATCTTGAAATACCGCAAGCGGAAACCCAAGATGTGTGTTTATTAAAAACGGCCCTTGAAAAAAGGTATCGCCAAATTCTCAGAAAAATTTGGGTTGCCGAATTATCTGGGAAGAACAAGATCCAGGTGACCAACCCGGGTAAAAACATTTGGTCTTGATTTTGTCTTGGGTAAAGACCAATCCAAGACAATTCCAAGTATTTATATTTATATTATTTATATTAATTATCTTCATGGTATTTATTGTTGATGTGTTAATAACTTCATTTATCTGCAATAATTATGTTGTTTGGATAGCGAATCTAAAAATGTTGTAAATTTTTTTCTATCTCCAACAGTTCACTAGATACTTCTAGAAAATGACAGTTTTAATATTTTTATGGAAAATTGTAGCCTGTAGTTGTTGAGGTAGACAGGTTCCGATTTTCTTATTTAAAAATTATTTATTACAAAATTACAGGTTTTATCGGTTGTAAAATTCTAATCCGCAGATGTCAACTCTTTGGTCCTCACCTAGCTACCTGATTCCTAGAAATGGCAGGCCCTGCCGGTGCCGTCCATAGTTTATAGAGGTCGGAGTATAATGGACAATAAAATTTACAAACTAAAACTTCTTTAATTTTGACCCCAGCAAATGTTTAAAGCCATACATTGATAATATAATTTTCTTTAAGAGCAATTCGTTCTATTTATCAAGACTTACACTTCTTGTCTTAAGACAAGTCTACCTGGTCTTGTCTTGGCACATTTAACAGCCATAAATGTAAGAGAAGTGTGTATATCTCCAATGTCTAGCTGGTGAGACGGTACCAGGCATCAAGGTCTTAAAGACATATTGAAAACTTTCAAGAGAAAATCAAGAACAAATATTTTTACCCGGGAATATGCTGACCGTTCTTATACTGCGTTACACGTTTGGTGCAGTTAAATTGAACGTCGATGAGTTGAAGCAACTTGACTGAAGCACACGCAAGATGATGACAATCCATCGAAGTCATCATTCTAGTTCCTCCGTACCTCGAATGTACCTCCCTCGAGATAAAGGGGATAGAGGCTTGCTAATCTTGGAGTGTCTTTATCGAAGAACGGTTCTGGCTGCAGCCTGCTTAGTTCTAAATAGCAAAGATTCACTTATGCGACTCGTACATCAACATGAAGTCGTCAATGCTGCGGCGTTTCTATACTGTGCCGCACATAGGGCCGCAAAGGAGCTTGGTCTCCCATTTGATTCCAGCGACATTGCACATGACGTAGCATCACTAACACCTTTGGTGCTCAAAAGTTGTGTACAGGAAGCAAATCATTCGCTTCTATTAAGAGAACATTCTAACAAGCCCCTTCATGATAAATTCTACGGCATTATACGTAGAGAAGAGATATCGATGGGTTTGTCCAACATGTTTCTCAAGTCTGCTGGATTGAGATCGGAGACTGAGTGATTTCTTTTTGCCTGTAAAGATGGCGTGATAGTCACCTTGGTTTAACGTGAGCGCATAATGAATGTACCCGTAGGCGATACCGACTGCCGAGCGTGCAAGTAAGAGCCAGAAACACTTGGACCATCTTCGGCACTTATATGGTATTGATCTAATGCTCAACTTGCCATGCGCCCAGGGGGAACTCGAGTCCGTTGTGGAGAATGATCAGTGTAAGTTGTAAGATCTACTGGAATTTCTTATTTTCCACCACTTAACGTATCAGTGCTACAAAGCCTGATATTGTCCTCCAAGATCTGAAGACGCAGATCATTAACGTGATTGAATTCTCGACACCAGCCGATAGTAATATCATAGCAAAAAAAAAAATTGATAGCAGTTCGAACTCGAAAGTTCATTACCTCACTCCCCGATTCGGGTAGTGTTTCTAGGTGGATATTTACTACCAGTCTGGGCCCACCACACCCACGACGGGCCAACAGCACGCAGTATTCCCAAACGGTCGCTCATCAAAGTACTAACCGCGACCAACACTGCTTAACTTCATTGATCTTACGAGAACTGGTGTTTTCAGCGTAGTATCGCCGGCAAAGGAGGAAGAAAAACGAGCGAAATATCAAGCTCTTATTTTTGAGCTGAGCAGGCTGTACCCAGACTACAAAGTCCATCTTGTAGTTCTCATAATCGTCTGTCTTGGATGCATGAAAGCTTCATTCCATAGCGAAATCAATAAAATTCTGGCTTGCCAGCGTCAAACTTAACCTATCGCGAGCCGGATGCAAAAGGCTGTTCTTCTGGGATCACTTCATCTGGTCCGTCAACACTGTTCCTCATAACATTCTACATAATATTGGTAGTTGTAAAAAAAGTATCCAGAGGTGTAAACTTCATCTCCAAATGTACCGTCTGCCGCGTAAGGTCATCCGCGGCTAAAGACCGGACTCCAAGGAACAGTGTTGTACGAAATCTCTTGCGTAAATTTCACGCTCTTGCTTACCTTGCAACTTTTCATAACGAAAAAAAGTGCTCTCGTATATATGAAATTTCTAGAAAATTTCTCACTTATATATCGGAATCTCGATCGGAATGACATTTCACTCCATGCACTCCATAATGAAATTTCTTTCTTCTTTTTGGGCTAAAAAGTTGGAAATATAACACATTGCAAAAAATTGCGACTGTGAGATAGGGTGGCGTATAAACGGGGGTAAAACGAATGTCAGCAGTGTAGGAGCCGTTACCAGAAGTGCTATATATAGATCATTCTGTCACTCAGAGAAAAAGTTGTCTTGAAACAAAAGCATCATCCTCTTGCCTGTTTTGTTTTGATCGGCGTGAATATATTTTGTACACAAACAGAATTATTTGTCTTCAAGATTAGGTGAAGTTAGTCGCATAAGGAAAATGATTACTGTAAAAGGATTCCTGTCGAGACAAATGAAAATCCTCTCAACCTTAAATTTAAGAGGAAATTCCATTCACGTCAAGAAACATCATTTTGTCACAAGAGGACATTTCTCTGAGTGTGTATACTTGCACCCACCATGCTGTATGGTAGTGAGCCCTGGACATACAACAAAAAAGGATAAGAGTATAGGAGTAAAGTAAACGCGCTTGTCATTGAATTCCTGCGAAATATATACGGTAAAACGCTAATGGACAAAGTCAGTAATGAGTGGGTTCCTAAAGAATGTGACGTAGAGGAAACATCGATTGACATGAGTGAAAGACATTTGTCGAGATGGTATGGCCATGTTGAGAGAATGGATGAAGGGCGTTTAGCGAACCAAGTATATTTAGGTAAAGTGAATTGTAGCGTATACCCAGAGGCAGACAGAGGGAAGAATGGTTGGAGTGTGTGAATGAGATGTAAAGGAAGCAAAAGTTGTATGCCACGACATGAAAGTGTGGAGGATAATTTTTTTAACAAATGAGTGATTGATCAGCTATCCGTGTCGGAGCAGTATTGTGGGACGAGTATGTTGTTTGAATACTCTCTTAAAATGAACCAGTGTAATCTTACTGGTTGCAATAGCTAGAAGTGTGTTACTGGCAATCAGTGAGGTTTACTAGTACACACAGTGTCAGTCGTACGCTTTACCGTCCGTCAGCTGGTTACGTATGACACTTATCATTAATCACTTTTGTGCTAACCTTAGCATTATCTTTCGAAAACAGCACTTTACTGTCACAACAATAAATGAGGGCTGGGCTTGTCACATAATAGGATTATATATACATTATTATTAAAAATTAAGGTTAGCAAACACCGCAGGGTCCCACTGGGAGCCACTGTCATCCATGAAAATAACACTGGCTCTAAGTAGAACCGCGGTGAATTACACCTCTGGCCACATTTCACAACTGTAAGATGAGCGGCCATAGGGCACCGCAAAATCACAACGACATGCCGGTGAAACCTTCGTGTATCTTAAGGACAGGGAGCGACCCAAGCATAACAGCTCTCTGCATCCATCTCGCCAGTCATTCGGCATGTTTTTGGCCCGCGGGCATGACTTTGAGGTTACAAATCAGTGATAGCTTCGCACATCCGGACGCACCGATCACAAGGACAATCGTTTTAACTGAATATTTTGGGTACGGTCACTGCAGATTCCTTAAAAGGCCTCGATACCTCTCTTTTTCCTTCTCTTTGGCTGTGATGTTGTAGACTGCCAGAGCCGAGAATTCGATTACGAATATAGTTCGTTTCTATCTCAATAATACGAGCGCAGCCACCTGCGCGCGATGAGAATGTGTTCGCCGGTGGTGGACAGATTTTTAATGGAGATATGGAGATTTAGGCCTGATTCAGAGCGTCATTTGCTTTATTGGGTGACACAAACAAGTAATAATTCAGTGTCTTGACGCATTCTTGACTGCGTAAGTGGAGACACTGTGTGCGATGAGACGGAGAGAGACCGGACGCTTGTTTCTCCACTGCCTGCCATCGCTTCAAGGTTATGTCAGTATGCAGTCGAAATATTGTTTAAAATTGACGCATAATTCAAAATATAGATACACAGCATGAGTGCAAGATGTGAAAGTTTAAGAGAGAACCTTTATTGGATATCTCGATCAATTATTGACGGATATGCATAAAACATTTTAGAGTCAATGAAAAATCAGTAAAAAGTAAGTTGTATGCGTGAAACTTAGGCATGAATTATATGTTGTTTTCGAAAAGTGTCCTAGTGAGGTTATGAAATGTGCATACCATCGATATTTTTGAAACCTCGTAAAACGATGTATTTTCATGCTATATCTAAAAACAGATGGGGCTGAGTAGGAACACACTCTTACCCCTTTTCCAGTAGCCTTTATTTTCATTATGTGCAAAGTGAAAATATAACCATATTTCATTTCCAGCAATCTTTCTATTCATTATGTGAAAAGTGAAAATACAACCATATCCCATTTCCAGTACTAGAAAAAAGGTAGGCGTGAGTGGAAACACAACCTTATCCCTTGTTCAGGAACTATTTCAATTTTTTTTATAATCAAGATAATGATAGCCAGAATGAGATAGGCATATACAGATTTGCACCTGCAATTTGAAAAACAGAGAAATCAGTGTATAGTCGACAGTGTTATGTTTATATTATGTCCTACTGTTCATGTATATAATCTATATACGTCCATATATGTATAAATTGAATATAATATATATGGAACGATAAATTATGCCTACTCTTATAACCCTCCCCCATCCCATCCTTTCATGTCTCGATGTGAAGTATAGATGTAATACTGTCGAATACGATTGATTTTCGTTCGAAAATGTTGTTCTCAAAGTTGAGATATTAATTCATTTTATTACTAAATTTTACTTTTGAACACAATAAATAAATATAATGTTGTACTTAACATTCTTGTTTTATACTTTAGATTTAATTTTATTATTATTTATTTATTAATATTATTATCATTTTAATTTTATATACGTATTTATGAATGCACTTTCAAATAGTGAAGAAATTTGGTCAGTTAAGCCAACTGTTTATTCCTTGTAACGAAATTTGTTTTATCATAACTGCGATAAAACCAGGGAAACTTAAATTGATCTTTTGACTTTTCCGTAGGATGCACAGTAGGTTGGTTCAATTTTTTTTTTAATTTTCATGCATATGTCCGGAAATTCTTTATATTTCCCACACATTTGTGCACAGACCTCCTAAAATTAAAGGTCAAAGCGTGAACTGTAATTTCATGGTTGTTAATTCTCTTTTGTTAAAGCTCCTTCGGCTTTAACGAACACATTCTTATCACGTATCTCGTGCTTCGCACTCGATTTTGTCCAAAATGTGAACTTTTCTACATTATGCGCAACACTATTATATTATTGAAGATGGAAACATCTTATATATCTTATATGGGTAATTGTCAAATTGTAGGCAAATTTCAGCACCTACAGTGGCAATCATATTATTATTAGGAATTAAATATTTCATAACGGAAATTGATCTTATCACATGTAACTATTTTAAATACAAAAGGGGCAGTTATGAAAATAAGAAATAATAATGAATCCATGGGCACGCGCATATAATCAGTCGTACACTGTTCTATTGTACCGTACGGTAATGATGCGAGAAAAATGTTAAAGTTTAACCTTTTTTATTGTTTATAAAAAAATAACAAATTTTAATTATCAAAATCACCTACTTATGAAAGAAAACACCAAACATATAGACAGGCATACAGACAGAGAGACAGACACCGACAAAATTTTATCATTTTCGGACTCTGTGAGTGCTGGAACATAAAGATCCGTTAAAAACCAGAGATCGAAAATTTGGACGATTACAATACACTCTCATGAACGAGAATTTAAAAAATGATATTAAGAGGTTCCGCAAGCCCCTAAAGTTTATCACCATCCCATAAGAAAAAAGACGTTTTTGTCCATTTATTCAGAATCATAAATATTTGGTGAATCGAGTTAAAACTCAAAATTTATCTTCACAATTAGCCATAGAATATGAATAAAAGCTTATTTTTTTAATATCACCCCCATAAGTCTTTTGTGGAGTCCCAAAAAACCCCCCTAAGTAAAAATTTGTTTTTTGCGAGTTTTTGGCGCTAACTATGATTTTTCTGGTGGTTTTTTAATATTAATTGTTTAAAATACATGTAACACTACTCTTTGCTGATAATTACATGTGCATATAAGTTTTTAAAACAATTTATTATTGTTTTTAGCAATTTTCTTTCAGAATGGAATTAGAAAGTCGCGGTTTTTTCCGAATTGTTTAACTTATTATCAACTTTTCAGTTAGAGCGAACCAATAATGAATTAAATTCAGCATAAATAATGGTTTGAACAATTTATTAATATTTATCACAATATTCTCTAAGAATAATGCTAGACAGTTGCAGTTTTTTCTATAATTTTGATGCAACTTTTATCCACATTTTAATTAGTTTGAGGTAACAATTAATGAAATTTAACAAACTTAATTTTTTAAACAAGTTATTATCGTTTATAACTATCTTCTCCTATAGTAATGCTAGACAGTTACGGTTTTTTTTCTGAAATTTGCACTTTTTTGTCAACTTTGTACGTAGAGTAAAATAATAAATAATGTAATTCAGCAAAAATGATTGTTCAAACACTTTATCATTGTTTATTACATTCTTCTACATTAATGCTAGGTAGTTTCGTTTTTTCTGACATTTTTAACTTTTTGTCTTTTTTTAGACTTAGGTAATAATTAATTAAAGTTAATAAACGTAATTATTTAAACAATTGATTATTGTTTATAACTTTCTTTTCTTACAGTAATGCTAGATGGTTGTGCTTTTTTCTGAAAACTTCAGTTTTGGATTGACTTTTTAGTTATGAACAAATAATAAATGAACATCAACAAGAATAATTTTAAATAGTATTGTATTTGTTTCAGAGTGAATTGTTCTTACTTTTTTGTCAATGTTTTACAAACAATAATTTAAACAAAAAGGGTATCTTACAGTAGATATAAAAACACATAATGGAATAATTAGGAGTACATGGGGGGAGTAGGTCTGTAAATAACATGCACATTTTTTTAAAATGAAAACACGAATTTGTTTTACAAAGCATGAAAGAAAACTTTGGAATTGCGCATATTATAATATCAGCTACCCCCTCCCCCTCCTATCCTGGAGAAAATACGTTGTCATCGATGATAATATACATACATAGAGTTTAAAGAGGCCTAAATAAAAAAATTAATTGATTACATTCTAACATTTCACGGCACAAGTTAGACCTACTTGCAGTCAGGAAATTGCTTTCGATACTCTGTTAACACTTGTAGTAAATACTTTTTCGGAATTTTTCAATAAATTTAATTGGTATAAGTTACCTGTTTGTTTTGCATAAACACTCTCCTCCAGAACGAAAACATCTGAAAGATAGACAAATAACACTTACCTTATTAAAACCTCTATAGAGGGTAGTTTTCCATCTTCAACGGTAGTGCTCTTCGTCGTCTTATGGTGGTGTTATTGTTATTATTATCCAATAGTAAAGTATTTAATATTTTGGCACAAAATTAGAGGAATTAAGGAGGGCAACTAAAGTAAAACATAGAAAAAATCGCTTTTTTTGTATAAATGAATGCTCTGACATGTTAAGAATGTAAATCCATAAGTTTTAGAACGCATTACTGCGTATTATACATTATTACATTGACCGAAAACTTTAATCGCGTTTTTCTCAAAATCAATTTTTTCAAAACTACGTGCCCCATAACGAAAAAAACCGACAGAACGAATTGCTCTGGCGTGTACATACACATAATTAAATTCCCCACCGCATGAACCTCAGTTTTTAATGATATTAAATTTTTAACTCTTTTTTAATACATAATTACACTACTGACAGAAGGTTTTGGTACATTTTCTTTGACCGTTTAAGAATTCATACTTTACTTGAAAGACGAATATCTGTGCAGAAACTGAGAATACGACTTTGTAACTTTGTACTCTTGCAATATTAATTTTTGGTAGCCAGAACCCGTGTGGAAATGCAGATGGGGGGCTGGTCGGGTACCCGACCAGTTGGCCCCACTTTAAGTCAGGGGCTAGTCGGGACAACTGATTAGGGTATCCGACCAGTTTCATCACGGTGAATTAGTCGGGGGCTAGCCAGTTGACCCGACTTATCCTAGTCGGGGTCTCGTCGGGTACTACCCAGGTGAAGATACCACTTTTAGGTGTTTTAGACTATTTTACGGCGATTAAGAATTACATCAAATGTAATTTTTTCTGACCAATTACAATTTATCTTAAAGATGGAACTTAGAATTTTTTGCCTTAAAAATAAACAGAAACTAAAATTGTTTTCGCGATATTTGTATTTATAGTTTTTCGAAATTTTAGAACACATGAACAACCTCAAAGTCGCGTTGAATTGATATTAAAAATGTTATATTAAAATAAGAATAGCCCGACTAGAGACCGAAACGGGTGCCCTGAGGTTAATTTTTTTCGAAAGTCTTGTCACTTCGGAAATCATTTCAGATCTTGATTCTAGAACATTTTTTACGTTCAAACACGCAATGACGGAAATCGCAGATAGTGCTATTTTTTTAAGGTCACTTTGAAAAAAAAGTTGTTTGTTTGCTTATTTCTACATACAAATAGTAGAGGGAAATTAATTTTTACAACGTCCTGTTAACAAAATAGTATTTTTTAGTATACGTATACAGTCGAATGGATATTTGTAAAGTAATAATTAGAAACAACAATTTTTCTAACAACGAATAAAAATATCACGTCACACGTGATTACTATTGTAAGAACATATGGCTTTGAGTGATTGTTGATCATATTGAGCATGATTTGGTGAAACTTTATATCTACTCCACGTCGACAGAAAATCAAAATGGACTGATTCCATAGCTTGCTCACTATAAAAAGCGAGACCTTTTTTGTATACGGAACAAAAATCAACGACTTGTTGAAATATTGCGTGTACTTTTTGAAGTAACTGAAATGTTTAAATCCAAGTAACTTGTTTTAAATTTCGAAATGGATTGTTCATATTCTGCATGTAGTGCAGTTCCAAAACAAGCTTCAACAACATTCTTGAAACTTCTAAATGCAACAACGTATTTTAGACATTCTAGATTACTTTTCGCTCAGAGAACATCAATTTTACTCAGCAAAATTGTGCAAGAATTTCCATTGAAGCCTGTACCACCGCACCGTGAGTAACTTCACGTATAACATTGCTCTCTTTAATCCAATCGTTCGTTATTTGCTCACACTGTCCAATTATCTCATAATTTTAAAATTAAAAGCTTCGGAATTATTTAAAAAAATAACAATTTTTCTAATATCACTAAATGGCTACGATAGTCTCTAAAAGGATAATAATGTATTAATTATATTCCTATAATGATTTCAGATAATTAATAATAATTGTATTATTAATCAACTAGAATTATTTTTGCTTGACAGATAAAAACTGCAGATGTGCTATTGAAAAGAAGGATCGGTGGTTTAAAGTTACCCTCGAATCCGAGTGAAGAAACTTAACATGTACTTGTGGTATTCGATTTCAGGGAATCGGACTGCAGAAAGACCGAGGATCCTAATGAGGAAAAACATATCTACGCAGATGTGTTTCTTTTATCAGGATCTGAAGGGTCAGCACCATTCAGCACCATCCCAAATCCTGGAATTCGTGTAGATATGCTAGAATTTCTGCAGATGTATTATTTCTTCATCAGGAATTCTGGAAAATCGCTGTAGATATGCTGATTGAGATCAAATTATCTCGAGATTTAATTATAATTCTTAATAATGATTAGCATAGTTAAATTCGTCTTTTCATTACGAATCCAACCATATAAAAAACTCATTTTTGATTAAAATGCAGTTGTACAGTTTCTTCATCAGGACGGCAGATATTTCTTCTGCACAGATATTCTCCTTTGAAGTGAAGTATCAATTTGCAACCAATCAAAATAAATGTACTTAAACATTCTGTCGGTGGTGTGAAGATGGAAATTTTTTCGAACAAATTTTTTCATTTTTTTTAGAGCCTCGTATTGTCATTAATTATGCATTTAAGACAGATCACAGAAAAAAGCTTGGGTGTAGGCACGAAAGTTTTCTGTGCATTTGTTGACCTAGAAAAAGCATTTGACAAGGTAAATAGAAGTAAACTTTGGGAAGTCCTTAAAGTGTATGGAGTCAATGGATGGCTCCTAAAAGCAATATAAACAATATATACAGGTGGTAAAGCGAGTGTAAGGGTAAATGAGAAACTGAGTGACTGGTTCGATATTATGCAAGGCGTGAAACAAGGATGCGTTATGTCTTCATGGCTATTCATCATATATATGGATAAGTGTCTGAGAACGGTCCTCTTCGACGAAGAAGGTGTAGATCTCGAAACAGTGAGGGTACGTGGGTTAGCTTTCGCAGATTTCAAGATTGTTATGGCAGAACCAATCGAGGACTTGCAAAGAATGTTGAAAAAACTCGATACAAGCATGAAGAACATGGGCCTCCAAATTAAAGTAAATAAAACAAAAATCATGGTGTTTGAAGGAAAAACTGAGAAAACAATGTGTAACATTGTCCTAAATGACGAGCGATTAGAAAAAGTTGACTAGTACGTATATTTGGGTAGCCTATTCACTAGCGACGGAAAAACAGATGGGGAGTTAGATAGGCGCATGAATAAGGGTAAGCAGGTTATCGGTAGAGCAGGGTCCATTCTCAGAAATAAAAACATATCAAAAAAAGCTAAAATGGCCATACATAATTCTATATTCGTACCGACTGTACCATACGGTAGCGAGACATGGACCTGTCAAGAAAAGGACAGGAGTAAAATTAATGCGATTGGCATGAAACCTCTGCGCACAATATGCGGGAAAACACTGATGGACAAAGTCCGAAATGAGACAATCCTCAAAGAATGTCGTACAGGAGAGATACTAGTTGACATATGGGAAAGAAATCAGTTCAGATGGTTCGGTCATCTTGAAAGAATGAAAGATTAATGACTGACCAAGCAAGTGTATAAAGGTAAAGTAAATGGCAGAATGCCCAAAGATAGACCGCCGAAAGAATGGTTAGAATCTGTAAATGAAACACTAACCCGAAGACACATAAGAAGCCATAGAAACACGAAGGCTTGCATGAAAAAATGCATGGACGTGAAGGAAGCTGGAGTAGTATGCCAGGACAGAAAAGTGTAGCGACAAATAGTTTGTAAACAGAGTGACTATAGACAGGGCCGGCTTAACCAATAGGCTAATGTAGGCTATAGCCTAGGGGCGCCACGTAATCAAGGCGGGTGGTTTTTGAGAAATTTAAGTTTAGATAAATGAGTGCAATGTGGATCATGGGAAAACTAGATCTGGAATTTTACGAAATATGGTTTATTGTCATTTTCTTTAAATAAAGAATACAATTTCAGTCTTTTAATAGAATCGGAGGGGGGAGGGGAGGATAGCCTAGGGGCGCCATTTTACTAAAGCCGGCCCTGACTATAGAGTGAATGACGCCTGAAACGAAGACCATGGATACTAATGTGCCCAAGTGGGGAACCACACATAACCTACACGCAATACTATTTTCCAACAGAGCAAGTCACGCCTACCCCGAAAGGGAAATGGCCTAATGGTATAATAATAATATATATAATATAAATATAAATATATACATATATAATATATATGTATATATAATATAAATATATACATATATAATATATATGTATATATAATATAAATATAAATATATACATATATATAATGTAATAATAATAATAACACATGAAGGTTCATACGGCGTTAAATTTTGTCGACAACCTAAATCTTTTTGGTTTTTTTTTCTAGGAAAAAAGCAAAAAGCTTTACATTGCACGCAGATCAGCACCGTCAATGTTGAGGTTGTGTAACAAACCACGTGACTTACATTTAAACCGTCCAAGTAAACTTGTGAATCCCTATTTTTTATTCATAAAATATGTGAAAATATATACTAAGACTTTCACAAAGTTTCATCAAGACATTTTTTTTTGAATTCTCGAGAATCACTTTATTTATAGTAATTTACTTGAGGCCCCCTTGAGATTTTGTAACGCTTTAGGTTGGTATAAGACCCAGGACCACGACTAAAACTTAACAAAAAATGAAATCCAGATAAGGTGATGTATGCTTGTCATCAGTTATGCTTGTACAGATCCGCATGCTGATTGCTTCACAAATATGTATTACACGGTTAGACCCTGAAACACCGACTACATCACTGCATCACGATTGTTTGTTCATTTGAGGTTTGATATTAGAGAAGCTTGAAATTCTAAATAATATTAATCTGTTTTTTAATTATATATAAATATATATGTATGTATGTGTGTGTGTATAATTTAAAAAAACAGGTTAAAGAACCACCGCAGGGTTCCACTGGGAGCACCTGCCATTCATGAAAATGACACTGGCTCCCAGTAGAACCGCAGTAAATCACACCTATGCCTACGTCTCACAACAATATAACATATATAATATATAAGTATTCAGTTGAGGTATACATCTCGGACATTCACATTGTTACTGTACTTCAAGCAAATAATAATCAAGGGTTACTGAGCTCATTAAGCCACGAAACACTGTATGAAGAGTTAACAGCTCGAAACTCCACCATTGTTAGGTTCCTTTAATATCTTTACCTTACTTGATTTCAATATTTTCAATGTAAACACCATTGACATGGTGAAGTACCTCTTAATGTTCACCTTTACTTTCTTCGAAAATGTTATCTTACACTCAAGGTATCAGGCTTAGAAAGTTTTTATAGAACTTCTGATTTTTCACGTGCCCGTCAGCGCAATAGTAACGGTGCTGAGAGGAAATAAAGGTATAAAGGGAGGGAGCGTTTCGGTTTTTATGGATGCTTTCTGTTCTGGTATGCAGTCCATATATGAACATACCTACTAAGTTAAATTTTTTTTGTAATTTTTCTCACTTTTATTATACTCTTTTATATTAAATATATACATTCCCGAATTGGTAATCTTAAATTACAACACTGGTTAATGACGTAAATTTTTAAATCTGCTTTTTTGATAAATTTGTATTTAATAACTTTCAAAGTAAGAGAGTTATTATCGTGAAACTTTGACGAATTGTAGCTCCAATTGATTTTCTGGTTTGACAAGGTTTCAAACTAAATCGGACAATTCCCTCTGTGATTGTTTAATTTCTTTTTGCGTGGAAAAACGATTTTTTGCAATTTTAAAAGCAGTTAGAAATGAAATTGTTTAATTACCTAATATTTAATTATCAATTTTGGATAGTCCAAAAAAGATTCATAATTTTAATTCAAAAATTTTAAAACCCATTATTTAAAACTTGGTTTTTGGCATTTCACAAAAATTTATTTATTTTATGTGAAAATAAGGCGGGCTTATTTATCAAGTCATATTTCATTACCTAAAATTAAAAAAATCATTCAATTGTGAGACGAGTATGTTGTTTGAATCAGTAGTACGCGACTTCTATAGAGTCATCTAAAATGTATCCCATCATCCTACACTTGTTGTTGAACATTCTTAAAAATGTAATTCTTATGATCCTCAAGATTGTGCCTGATAGACCTCCGAAATCAGGGCAGGATAAAGTTTCTAAATATTATTTTTGCACGTTTTGTATTTTAATTTAGGCGGTTATGCGATGAAATCAAAGAAAGAAAATCCAACTAAAGTGGTGCGGGGTGTTCGTATTTGTGACGACCCAGGGTTCCAGTTCGATTAAATGAATAAATATATTTATTATAAAATCCCATTCTAAAAGTATAATTTGTGACGACGAGGCAAAATGAATAGGCAGGGCCTAAATAATTACTATTAGATGTTAAATGGTTGTCGTCCAGTGTGAATAAATGTTCAAAATTTAGTTGGTTCAAAATAAAGAGCTAATAAAAAAAGAGGATTGAACTTGAATGATATGAGAATTGCTTTCTCTGTTCTCAATCCACCATACTGTGTTGTTATTCCCGTTACTTTTTTCTCTCTGAATAAAGTGAAAGAATTTTTTTGTCTTGCTTCTAGCAGTACTTCATCTTTTACATTTCTATCTATCACTCATAATGCAGGCTATTTTTTAACTTTCTCAATGAATTTAGTTCAATAAATTTAATAATCTCAAAACCTTTTTCCTATTTTAATTGACACATAATTTGGCTGATAAAGAAATGTAAAAAGAAGTGAAATTTCCATTTTTTTTTAAGTTTACTAATGGCCATTTTCGAATGGCCGTCAAATAAACGCTTGTCATGCATGTTAAATTATAGTCGAGTTAAATATCGAACCGCAGGTAAACTAATTAGACAACTGCGGACAGGAAGTAGTAAAGGAAATTCACAAACGATTTTCAGTGAGTGCTCATTTCATTTCCTTGGCTTTCATGACCGACACGCAAAGGAAGGAAACATTTATTTTCACCACACATGTAATGGCTTTGTAAGTCTCATCTTCACCGTTATATATGTAAACGGATATTGCTTCAAATAGAGGAATTCGGACATAAACCAATCTATTTTATTTCTCTGCCGACATTAAACCTAATGTTCATAATATTCCGTGAAAGTGATTTGTGTGTTAATCATTGTCAGTTGATGTATTCTATTTAGATTAATGATGGTGTTAGAGCGATGTTGTTTGTCTGAGTAATATAAATTTATAAAGATAATATAAATAGATGGTGAATTGACATACTTCAGACCAAAGAAAGTAGTTTAGCTGTTAAAAACCTTTATTCGCTGTCAACGTTTCGAAAACGGTCGTTTTCCTCATCAGGACATAAAAATTCAAGTTAAATTCCAAAGTTCGTCAAACATCTTAGTTAGCATTTAAGACTCCCCCTTCCTCATCTTCATCACTTAAAGAGCCACATCTTTTTTCTTGAATTTTTGTTAACTTCCTTAAAAAAAACTACAAAATTGTTCAATTCTTCAAATTAATACTATCAAACAATTTATTAATTTAATTAATTTATTCGTAAAGTCAGAGACTTCACGACTTTTCTGCTCCATTTTTGTGACGAGTGATGACGTAATCTACATAGAGGAAAATGAACATCGTCTTTAATTCAACTGATGCATCGAGTCTTTCATTACATTCAAACCGCACGTTGCAACTTGAAAACAAAGCAAAGAGTACCATATACGAATGAATGATTTGAACTCTCTGAAAGGACACTTTGCAATTTTTTCCATTTCCCTATAAAAACGATTCAGAATAAGAGAGTAATATGATGTCCAATAGTAACTTTTACCACTAACTTGTTGCCTGAACGTAATCGGTGCTATTTACCAAAGGCAACTTTTGCCACTTCACTAATAAATTTTACCATTTAAGATAGTAACACATGCAACGTGCATTAAAAGTAAATTATCATTTAATTGGCAATCTGAAAATTGCAGTTATCGACGGAAAACGATAGTATTGATTACAATGTATTTAAATGGCAAATTTTACAGTTCTATTATATCAAAAAATATTGCGATAATTACACTGTCAGAAATTTCTGTAGAAATATTCAGAAACGCGTGACTAAAGCTTTATGCAGTAACCCTTTCTAAACATTACTAAACAGGAACGGCAGAAATGACAACTGCATAAAGCTTTAATCCCATGTGAGTGAATTTGTATGTATCCACTATCCATGTTACAATAAGTCTAACAGAAAAACCTATCAAGTGACACTTTCGCCACAGAGACCATTTTTCGACATACGTGCAGGGAAAAATAATCTCTATGACAAATTTCACTTACTAGATTTCTCTATTGGACAATAGCATTGTATCAAACGTATGCTCAAAGCCCATCTTTTACGAAAATAAATTGCTTTTCTGCACATTCAGTACACTAGGGTGTATGATATAACCTGGATACATGCGTAGTAGATTGTATACGCTTTGTTCATCTTGTCTTGCTATATCTATTTTGTGAGGAAAAATATAAAATGAGTATTTATTTCAAAATTAAGGCTCATGTCGGGGTTAATGTAACCTAGAAAACTCACCTGAAAAAATCAATTCGAATTGCTAGCGCATTGAATGTTTTATTACCATCTTTGTCTCTCTTACGGTGTTGGCCGCTAGCCTGCTCTGCCGAAAGCTCCGAGGGAGATAGAGTCAATTGTTTAGAACGAGAAGTGCCAAATTTTCTAGAACTACTTTTTCTGACAGCAGTCTCCGTCTCCGTTACACACTCCAGGCCTGACATCTTTCTCCAAACCTTCGAGAAACGAACTTTATTTGTGATCGAATTCTCGGCTCTGGCCGACTGCAACATTACTGCCAAGGAGAAGGAAAAGGAGGAAAGGTATCAAGGGCGATGGTTAGTTGCGCCAATTGCCCTAACTCTAATCCCTAGATCGGAAAAGGTTCTCTAATCCTACGGGTTAGTTGCGCCAAGTCTATACCTGTCCGAAAATTAAATAATCTCAACTTCATCTTTTGAAATGTGCCTGAGAACTGGTGTAATAAATAATATGTCCAACAGATCAAAATTCCGTGAAGAAAGGAATTATGAAACAGCCGCGACATGACGTGCTGACAAAGCAAGCTTTTGTTAATCGAAATTTTTTTGAATTAAATACGAGTGCAATTAATGTAGATGTCCCAGTAATCATGATTTTTAAGGTGTAAACGCTAGAAATAAGTATTTTCCGCATCAAAATACAATCCTAAAATGTTATTAAGTAAGTTTGAACAGTGCTTGTTGAGGACACCAAATTAGTTTTTTTTATACAAATAGTGCACATGGGTAAAAGAAAATTCATTTGTATTGCCGGTGGCGATGAATCACGAAATGTGGAAAATAGCTTAACATTTTGGTTAGGAAAGGCGTCTCTTTGATTAAGCTTTCAATATGTCAAGAAATTACTTGATCGGAACGAAAATAATTTGTTTGTAATGAAAAACCATTTTTGTTCCATAAAATTAAGTAAAATCTTCATTTAGTACCTTCTCGTTCAAGAAATATTGGTCACGATTATAGGTACGCTTCAAAAGCATAGTTGCTCGAGTAATCGTGACCGGTCACGAGAAGACTAGGACGATCTGTCAAAATTTTATTTTCATTTTTCGCTGCAAGTAATAATTTAATTAATTTCAAAAAGGCTTGAAATGAAATCAGAGAAATGACTTGTTACTGTGAGTAGTAATCGTAATATAAATTAGTGCTTAAAACTGAAAAAGGAGATGTAAAATATTGGCATGACTGTAGAGATTTCATGAAAAATTTTGTAGTTTATCATCATTTTTCAGTGAATGTTATGTTTATTAAGTAGTTTTTCATTATCTAACATTAATCTATACTGCATAATATAAAGAAAAATGTGTAATAGATATATAATTATTTTTGGCTTTAATATTTTGACAACGTAAACAAAAAATAACTTTCAAATACACATGACTTTTTTAGTCACTGCAATTTATCAAATTTCGTCATTGTGTTTATATAATTTAAGTTGCAAAAAAGTTATTTATGCAAATTGCGAGTGTGTAAATTTTTGTATCCCGTGTAATTAAGTTGCACTTAGCTATTTTATAGAACAAACTTAGCTTATATGACTTTATAAAACTCAATATTATTTTTCAAACTTTATTTTGAAAGAGAAGGCAATTGAAGTCTACTATAGTCTAAGTATAGATTTTACCTATCATATTTATTCGAAAATATTGTTAACTGAAATAAAAACTAAACATTTTAAAAGAAAATTCATTTTTTATTATGATTAATTATTATAATGTCCATCAGACGTATTAGAACTATCAGATGATTCGATTTTGAAGTTATGTTTCGACGGATTTCATCTCGGAGATCTTCATCAATATGAAACTAACAATACATCTTTTATTTCATTAAAGTATTGTTGAAATACAAAAATACATTTGAAATACACCTCCAAATCGCTAAAAACTGATTTCAAGAAAACTTAACCTTCTGCACGAAGACTGGGACAACGACTCGCGATTACTGGTACACGGCAGATTTGGAAATCACGATAGCTGGGACATCGGTGCTTTTTGACTTTTAATTGTTTAAAAATAAAAAGTAATATTAAATATAATGTAAAAACCATTTTTATAATATTCTAGCATGTGCAATGCTTCAACCAGTACCAATCATTTTTTAAATAATCCTTCCCAAACAATTTTCTAAATATTTGAAGTCAATCAAATTTCTTATGGTCACGATTACTGGGACGTTTACCTCACACAAAAGGAGTTTGTAATTTCAGTATGTCACGGTTTTCTTCCAGTGCCAAAATAATATACACTCAAACCTCGTTTATCGGGACGTCCTCGAAATGTAAACACCTCGTTTATCGGGATTCGGAGGGGTCTCCCACTACTATCCCCGGCATCAAGACGGCTTACCATGACACCTTGCTGTGTTATTATTTACGGGTTATGTCAGGTTTGTTCGCAAATGATCAAAAAGAATTTTAAATTCCCGCTACTCCCACTACGCTCTCACCTTACCCCACTTCAAGTGCTTATGTATAAGGAGCGGTGGTTGAAAGGGGAACAATATGTCCCGATAAACGAGATTGCAAGATCCCGATAAGTGAAGATCACGATAAATGAGTGTCCCGATAAACGAGGTTTGACTGTAATTCAAATGTTTGCAACATTGATTAAGATGAAGCGAATTTGTTTATTTTTTAAGTACAGTATTGGAACAGCTTACAAGCGTACGATAGTATATGTATGTATTATTTTTCCGTCTTCCTAATTAGAGTCTGTATTTCGCTCCTTAATTTAACACCTCAGTCTATCTTAAAAGAGACCCCCCATCTTTGAACCTCCAATCCTCCTAATCCGTCCGTTGAAGAGTATTAGTGCAACTAACCTATGGCACACGACCTACCTGAGGTGGATTGGCGCAACCAACCTCCTCCGGGTATCAGGACCTTAAAAGGGGGCTGTAGCGACTGTACGCTTGAGGTACCTACGGGAGACTCTTGCTCGATGTTCGCTGGCCAATTTCGAGTAATGAACACACACACACACACATACACTTACATAACACACCAGGACAGTGCTTCGAATCTGTACATCTAACTGGCAGGCCTGGCACCTGAGAGGTATATTCTCAGAAAGCTGTAACAACAAAACCCACCGAGATCCAAAAACACTCTGTGAAGATGGCCGGACATCACAACTAAGTAATAGATTTATTGCTTTTACGATGATTCATTATGATAAATTAAAAATTTAAAGCTTTTTCGGGCTTCAATCGTATGCGGAACTACGAATCTTTCCGACGTTTCGTGAACATTGCAGTTCACTTCTTCAGGTCAACCCTGAAGAAGTGACGAATGCGTCAACTCACCACAAAGATAGGCTGGGCAAAATGGTACGCGTCCCGCATTCAGTGTCTGATTGACTACATAGCAACTGACAGGAATTTTCCCGCCAAGGTTCGACAGTTCGTGCGCGAACTGCGGATCCGTTATCACAAGTTTAACAAGTCAAAGCTGCTGACCATCAGGCAGCATATTGTCGATAGAATACGGGTACTATCTGACGCTAAGAGAAGTCTAGAGCGGAGGGAGAGGTGAAACAGAGAAAACCAACAGTTTTTCTCTGACTCATCTCGACTCTTCCAAGATCATCCAGTTACTGTCGACCATCCGCCCAAACCATAGGAGGTCGAACCATTTTCAAGAGAAGTCTACGAAGTTTAGCATCCACTTGAAGAAGGCTCAAAGAACATAAATAGCTTCAAGAAGCTGTGCAATGCCCTCATAACACCTGAGGAGGAATGCCCACCTATCACTACCGAGGAGGTGAAAAACGTATTAAGAGGCATGAAGAACTATTCCGCTCCGGGACCAGATGGTATCAAGACCTTCTGGTGGAAGAAGTTTCCTTCAACCCATCAGCATCTGGCCCGAATTTTAACCTCATATCTAAAGTCGGAAGAGCCTATTCCGGAGTGGTTGGTGGAAGGGCGCACAGTGCTCCTGTCGAAGACGGGCAACTTAACTGACCCTAAGAATTACAGGCCAATAACTTGTCTGAACACACTGCATAAGATCTTCACAGCTATCCTAAATGATAGGATTGTTCGGACAATTGGACCTGTGTGACGAAAGATGTACGAACAACGCGGCTTAAAGAAAGACGTAGCAGGATGTCGGGAGAACCTCCTCATCAATAGATGTGTCTGCAAAGACACAGCATCCTATTAGCGTTACCTATCCATGGCCTGGATTGATTAACAGAAAGATTTCGATTCAACCTCCCATAGATCTATCATTATTGTCTGCTGGAAAACTTGAAGGTTCATCCACACATCGTGAGGTGTATAGAGAGATTGATGCCTCTTTTGCCTTACATTACTGCCATTATCTCTCGGGCTTCGTCATTCCGAAGGGTACTTCTGCGGCAAATTTGGAAATCGAAAGCATAAGAACATTCATGTATTTTACGTGGATAATTTTAAGATCTATGCTAAAAGTAAAAAGAAATTACATCTACTATCTGTTTCGAAAATCCTGGCCACTCTACTAATCATTAAATAACTGTATTAAAAAAATCGCTTTAAAGAAGGAAAAACATGTTGTCAATCTTCATTTTATTAAGAATAAGTGCGATATCATTTGATCGCGATGCGTCCATAACTTTCGATGCAAATTTGAAGTGAAGGTGAAAAAACGTGGTAAAAAGCACATTTTATAATTTGGCCAACTTTCGACCGTTGTATTTCGTGGAAAAATGCATGAATTCTTTTGCAAAAAATCGTGTAGTTGAAGTCCACCTTGAAGTTTCATTTATGAGTACATTTCCAAAAAATTCGAAAATATTCCTAACTTTGGTGTCGGCAGTAAATAAAAGCGAAGAATGCTAACTCAGCTTCTAATCAAGCTGGAAAGCTCTACTTAGGCTTAAGTTGAAAAAAAATCAGCAAATTCAATGGTGGGCTTTTAAAGACAGTTAATTACATCAATAACACGCTATCTCATATTATGGTTTTCCGGTTTTTTAAGGACTGGAGGCACGAAAGAAGTCGATGATACTCTCAGCGGGTTCTAGGGTATCGACGTCCTGCTTGATCCTTCGCCTCATAAAGTGACCTTTTTTTTTTCTTCAACTTTCGTACATCTTGTAGAATGTGCCGCGTAGGTCAACCGACTTTGACAATAGTGGACGGCAACCCCTTCAACGTATCGATTACAATTGAGGTCGACTACCGTAGAAAAAAAAACAGAAAAAAATAATATACAATAGCGTGTTACTTATGTAATCAACAAATTGAAAACCCCACTATTGAATTTGTTGATTTGTTTTAAAAATTTCAGGCCTCAGTAGAGCCTTTAGCTTGATTAGAAGCTGAGTTAGCATCCTTCGCTTGTATTTACTGCCGACACCAAAGTTATAAATATTTTCGAATTTTTCGAAAACGTACGTTCATGCATTATTCCACGAAATACAATGGCCGAAAGTTGACCAAGTTACAAAAGATGCTTTTAACCACGTTTTTTCAGTTTCACTGCAAAGTTGCATGGAAAGTTATGGACGCATCGCGATCAAATTATATTGTGCTTACTCGTAATAAAATGAGGATTGACAAGATGTTTTTCCTTTTTTTCAACGATTTTTTTTACTGAGTTATTCAATAATTTGTATAGGGGCCAGGATTTTTAAAACAGATAGTAGCTCTAGGGAATGTCGAAGAATACACTCAGAAGATTGGAATGCAATTTGGGTTGGAAAAATGCGTCAAGGTTTATTTTAAGCGTGGAACACTTATGGCGCTATACGACACCTTAGCGCTATCTGACAACTTAGCGCTGGAGAGACCTATACATACCTGGGCGAACCACAGAGCCGCATACAGGACGTGACATCTATAAAGGATACTGTCTTAAGCAAATACAAAGATCTCATCTGGCAGATGTGGTCTTCCGAACTGTCGGCGAGGAACAATGTATCTGCAACGAACATTCTTGCCGTCCCGGTAGCTATTCATTTAAAGTGGTTCCATGGACGAAGAACGAGCTCAGATCCCTTGATTTCGGATCACGAAAGGTTATGCACATGAAAAAAAACATGCACGTTGAGTCCTCTGTTCCGCGACTCTACATCTCACGCCGTCAAGGTAGTCGCAGAATACTGAATCTTGAATGTCTTCACAACAGGATTATTCTGGGTATAGCACATATAGTCGCAAGTGGACGAGACCCACTTCTTAAAATGGTCAGGAAGCACGAAGAAGTGGGGATAGGAGCGTTTCTGTACAAAGCAGCGGACTTCCGCACAATGCGACACTAAGAGTGCTATATTACATCTCTGTCATTCTTACCGCATTAGCCCTAATACCACTCCGCTAAACGCTCCTAGGGAAATAGAGTCGATTGTCGAAAATAAGAAGTGCCGTATGTACTGGAACTTCATATTCTCGGCAATTGTTTCTGTTGCGCACTCAAGGCCTTACATAGTTCTCCTTGACTTCGAGAAGCGAACCAAGTTCGTTATCGAATTTTCGGCACCAGCTGATAAAGAACATCATAGCCAAGGAGAATGAAAAGAAAGAGAGGAATAAAGACCTTGTAAGGAAGTTTCGAGGTTATACCCGGAATATTCTGTTAAGCTAACCGTCCTGATCATCGGCGCTCTTGGAAGTGCCAAGCTTTCAATGGTTAATAGCCTGAAATGCATACCTGCATGTCAACAAAATGCTAAGACGTTTGCGGGGAGGATGCAGAAGGTGGTCGTCCTTGGGTCGCTCCGTCGCTCCTGCCGTGAGACGTGGTTACGGCTGAACTTTTACCGCGATTTCGCTGGGAACGGGTGCAGTTTTTCAGATTAGCACCCGTTCCTGGCGAAATCCCGCCGTGGACCTTATTACAAACTTTTAATTAAACACTAAAGTCCCGCTATATTAGCCGTTTCGGGAGTACCCTTAGTCAACAAAGATACTATCTCGGGACGCTCCAAACCGTTCTTCTTCTCTTTCTTTCTTGTAGCTTCTGATAACGCCGAACCGCAAACATCACAACTCCGCTGACCTTGCAAGCGCCTCTCTCTCGCCCCCTTGGACTTCCTTGTAACGACTATAGCGAGAACAACTATAGCGGGACTCTAGTGTATATCGGTTTCGGTTATGCGTGTGAACTTAGCCACCCACTTTCAAAATTTTCGATTTTTTTTCAGAGTTCTGACATCCTTTTGAATAGGTCTACAGTTCCTGATACTTATTGAAAATAGTTCCCAAAAATTAGAACCAAAAAAAAATTTTCAAAAAATATAGCCAGCCCCCCACTTTAAAAAAAAATCAACTTTTTCTTAAATATTCATGTACATATTTCCAAAAGAGTTCTAGAGTTCTATAACAATATAATTTCGAAACACTTGAAAACTCGAAAGTTACACAATTTCGAAAATTCCAAAATTACAGAGAAAATTTTCGGAAGAGTTCCAGGAGTTCTGATCAGAGTTCTGTTAGCCCCCTGAATAGTTCTACAAAAAAGTCAATAACGTTTTTCGGTAAACTCAAAATCCAAAAGCTTACAACACTTTACACATACACAACGAATTTTGAAATTGAAAATTTTGAGAGTTCCAGGAGTTCTGATCAGAGTTCTGGTAGCCCCCTGAATAGTTCTACAAAAAAGTCAAATAACGTTTTTTGGTAAACTCAAAATCCCAAAACCTACAACACTTTACACATACACAAGAAATTTTGAAATTGAAAATTTTGAGAGTTCCAGGAGTTCTGATCAAAGTTCTGGTAGCCCCCGGAATAGTTCTAACAAAAAACTCTAATAACATGTTTTGATATACTCAAAATCCAAACATTCGTGTTGGATTTGTAATGATTTTTGTAAGAAAGGTTGTCAAAGTTTTTAAATTAGTTTTACAGAAACGCTGTTGATTAGATCGGATGTAATATTTTCTTTGCCTTTTTCTCATTTAATTTGATGATTATATAATATATGTCGCTTTGTTACTGTGTGCACAGTTTTTTGGATGTGATGTCCGCTTACTGAAGTATTGATATATTATATCGTTTCGTATGGCTGAAACGAGCAATAAATTGATAAAAGTAAATAAATAAATCTTTAAAAAAACATTATGTATTCCCATTTCTTTACAAAAATTTAAATGGTTTTGGATGTATTATCAATTTGTACAAAGGACCCCGCACCAAATGTACAGAAAGTGGCTTATTGTTAAAAATTCTAATTCTAACTTTTTACTGTAATTTCGAACTTGACATTGAAAAATTCAAAACAAAATAATATAAAAATGGACAGTTTTTGCTCAAAGACATTTCAAAGTTTTTTTTTTTTAGTTATTTTAGCTGAAAAAATGTCATTCTTAACAAAAATGTATCCACCTCAAGAACTTGTTGCCAAAAGGGGTTATACGCCTCAGATGTTTTACAGTTGAACCGTTTAAATAGAAGTCTTATATCCATAAACTTGAAATTTTCACTCTTTTGGGTATAATGGGTATTTAGGAGGATGTCCTGCTGTACCTCAAGCATACAAGTATGGATACCGCCAATTATGGAAGATTTGCGCTTGAAACAACAACAAAAAAATTTAATTTAGAATAATCTAGTAAGTCCTCGCCAGACAACCCTAAGCTATACTCCTTTACCCCACAAGCATATACAACTATCCTTGAGGTTTTTGGATTTTAAGTTTATCGAAAAATGTTTTCAGTATCTTTTGTAGATCTCTTTAGGGGGCTACCAGAACTCTGATCAGAACTCCTGGAACTCTCAAAATTTTCAATTTCAAAATTTGTTGGGTATGTGTAAAGTGTTGTAGGTTTTTGGATTTTAAGTTTATCGGAAAATTTTATTAGACTTTTTGTTAGAATTATTCCGAGAGGTACCAGAACTCTGATCAGAACTCCTGGAACTCTTTCGAAAACATTTTCTGTGATTTTGGGATTTTCGAAACTGTGTAACTTTCGAGTTATCAAGTTTTTCGAAATTATTTTCTTATAGAACTCTAGAACTCTTTTGGAAATACAGGAATATTAAAGAAAATGTTGGATTTTTTCAAAGTGGGGGCTGGCTCTATTTTTGTAAAATTTTTTTAGGTCTAATTTTTGGGAACTATTTTCAATAAGTATCAGGAACTCTAGAACTATGCTAAATCTACCCAGAACTAAAAAAAATTCATTTTTCGAAAAGTATTTCTACGCCGGAACTCTTTCTGAAAGCTATCAGGGACTGTAGAACTATTCAAAAGGATGTCAGAACTCTAAAAAAAATTTAAATTTTGAACGTGGGGGGCTGAGTTCACACGCATGTTTCGGATTCTTCGGAATCAAACCACCGGACGCGTCCTCAGGATTTATTGATATGCATTCAAGGTGTGAAGTTAATGTGTATAAGAATATTAATGGATAGTATTTGTTTTCTTTTAAAGTTTTAAATATCACTATTTTTACTTGAATCAATATTTACACAAATCGATATAATTTAGTATGCAGTAAATTGAGAACAGAGCGAACCTGAAACTATCTATATTTTCGAGATCATTGAATACTTTTTCATGAATGACCACTTTTCCGGACGAAGAAGTATACAAATTTAAAATTTTTCCCACGTATTTTATAGACGAACCGAACGCATCTTACGATTTTTAGGGCACGTGGGTTTTATCTATTATTTCTTCATTTTCCATATTTTTCGCAATTTTCAGTAACTTTTTTTTCAATAAATAATTAAGATGACTAATTTTGATCACCAGAGTTAGATGCAGATTTTCGTAATGAGTTTATTGATACCAAAAACTTATTTTTTATCAATATGTCACTTGCATCACTTTTTCCTTAGTACGGCAGAATAGGTTTCAGAAGTTGTAAAAATGTAAATTATAATCGTGTTATATTCTTGCACGCCTTTTTTAAATGGCTTGCAACTCAATTGATTGATTAAACCGTGAGACAGAAACTTTCCCTTCATAAATTCAGTTATACTTTTTCCCTCTGTTAAATACGCTTAAAATGACTTAAAACAGCTTTTACTGCTTTGAAACTCGTTTAAATCTATAAAACCCGGGCTCCTGTAGTGTTAGTCAATAGGAATTTCATTTCTTTGAATTCGGTCACGTACATAATATAATTTCACTTTTCCTTGGTAGTGGCTCGGCGGGGAGGCCATCCATGTGCATCGCGTCGGAAACAGCCAGTCCAGAATCCTGATTATAAGGTTCCTTGCGAGGAGCGTGTACAGTATCGTTCTTACAAGTAAGCTCGAATAAGCGATTGTAGACAGAGTGTAGTGTGCACGTATTCATACAGAAGTTACTAGATGATACTGCTCTACTTGTATATTATATACTTTTTATTATTATATTGTACATAGTTAATCTCTTGTGCGAGCATTAAAAGGAGCATCTCACGCAAATCAATAATTTATTTGTTCTGATGCCTTTACACTAACATAAATTTGAACGATATTTCAAAATGTATGTGCTACAGCCCATACTTAAAATGTTATTTTTTTGGAAACTTATGAGTAAAATCTTCAAAATGAGATAATTTTTTCAAATATAATGGAAATCTACCGTCGTAATATAAGCCTATTTATACGATTATTATACCTCTTCTTGCTAATAACCATATATGAACTCTGTCCCTCCACCATATGCATCTCCGGAAATTCTTGTTACTACTGTTGTCGCACGTACTTCGTATACGGCACACATGAAAACTGTATCCCTCAATATTATAGTCATGCTCCCTCAACATTATATCTTTTTCTTTGTTGTACGCGATATATTCTCAAATCATAGTTTATTACGCCATTTATTATGTACGTCTGTTTTCTGTAAATTCTCTAGTTTACCTCTCTTCTGCTTCAACTTCTTACTTTTCTTTGACCTCCACCTCCGACCCAAGTTTATTTTTTAAACCTCTTATCATTCTTGAAGCATTTATCAATCCTCTTAGCAGTCTCTCACCAGATACCACAAAGTCAATCATGCAATAATTTGCACCTTTTTCCAAGTAGACATGACCTTTTATGCCTGATAAACTTTTAATGCGACTTGTTTCAAATTATCCAAATTATCCATATTGATCAAGCACTTCTCATTATCATTTTCACCATCAACGAGAGTTCCTGATTCAACATTCATGTTATCGAAATTTACCGTCGTTGGGAACTAATGGTTCGTGTCTGAGCTGAGCTTTGAAACTTGGAGACCATTGAGTTTTGAGAAAATTCAGACAATATTTTACAATATATTTTATAATAATTTTTTGAGAATTTTGATGTCTAAAGTTAAATTTACATCAAGATTCTCAACCAATGTTATTATTGAGGGTCAGCATAATCCCACACTAATCCATATTGATCATATTTTTATTTAAATTGATCAGGTCGTCGTAAACTTAAACCAAATTTGAATAATTCTTTTTGGATGCATGAATATTGAAATCTACAAACTTCAAAAATATTGTCATATTCCAAAAGGTTTCAAGTTTAGATTTTTTTCATTGGAACGATTTCAAATAAATTATAAGTTATCAATTTGCAAGGTTTTACCTGATTCCAGTCTTTTAGCTATATAAAACTTTCAGATATGAAGGTTAGGAATTTGAAAACTTTCAGACTGAAAATTATTCAAAATTCGAATAAAAATGTTGTCCAATTTAAAAAAATGAACTATATAAAACATTATAGTAGTTTCAGGTCTATATTTATAAATCTTAAAAAGAGGCAATTGAAACAGTTCGGGAATAACGAGCTCCAGTTCATCAGTTTCTATGTACGAAAGAAGAAAGCATTTCAATTGCAGTCAAATAACAAAGTTTAATTTGAATAAAAAACGATTTATAAATAATTAAAATTAACAAAAAATGAAAGTATTTAACCGTTTAAGGCAATGCCATAGTAATCCGATTCCTACCTTTCCGACTCGGGAACAATTGTGTGGTCCTAAATTTTTAGATTTACACAATCTTGTTGTAATTATTAAAAAAAAAAAAGGACAATATAAACGTTCCTTAGTATCCTTTATATAATTTTCCACATTTTCAACTCGGTATCACCTCTTACTCGTAAAGAAGTTCGTTACAAAATTCTAGGCCTCAATGTGTTAAAAGCCGTACAATATTTTGGGTCTTTTATAATATAATTTATAATAATATTTATTTTATATTTTATTAGTTTATTATTTCATCATTATATCATTATTTTTATTATTATATTTCATTAATTTTATTGTAATATTCATTTATAATAATATTAAAATAATATGGCAGCAACTATGACTTTGCAAGCTTTTATATGTGAAGAGAACCAAAATGTGTGTTTTTTTATTTAAGTAGCTCTTATCCCAGTTTTAGTAAATGGTAAAAAAGTAATGGCTAGTCGTCTAGCTTTTTAAGACAAATAGCGTAAACTTGTAAAGATTTACGAAGCTGGCAAAGGGAAAAGGTACATGCATGTGATCAGTAACTGATTAATATCGCCTAAAATGAATCAATAGAGAGAGAGAGAGAGAGAGAGTTTGAATCCAGATTGCCAGATGTTAAGATCTGCAAGATCTCCACCTGCGGGGCTTACCTTTCCGCTTTCCGGTGGGATCGAGTATGTGTCAGTAGGTCACTCTACGGTCGAGTTTCTTGTTGCAGGGACGCAGTGCCAAAGCAGTGTTGTGGATTGGGTTCGCCTCCAGTCCGCTGGTCCATCCTCGGTGTCGGGATTGTGGGACTTGTGTGCGCAGGGGCTGGGGTGCTTCTCGGTGCACTCAGGGCCACAGGTCGAGATCACTTCGCTGTTGCGCTGCTCATGATTGGTAAGCGATCTATCGATTTTCCTTTGCCTTTCTCTCTATTATGTGCAGCTAGCTTATTAATGTACAAATAAATTCAACGTTCTGCACGCTTAGTTTATTATAGGAACAATGATTTTCCTCGCTCAACTTTCCACTAAATTCGTATCAGTTTCACAGAAAAAAAATCGCGCTCGGTCTTTGTACTTTCCCCACTTTTTTTATGGACGCTAGAAAATCACATTCGCACAAATGCGCAAGCACCGAGAATCGAAAACGGTATCTTATATTTATATAAAGTTTATTTAAATCTATAAGAATATTATTCTGGTAATTTTTTTTTTTGCAACACCACCATGGAAAATCCTCTTTCGCGCACAATCCACAGGCATCGAAAATAGGCTTTCGTGAACAGTGTGAGAAAATTACTTCGCGCATTGTTCGCCAAAAGCCTCCTCTCGATGCTTGTACACGACGCGCAAAAAAGACTTCCCATGCAGGTGTAAAAAAAATGGAGTTCGGCACTCGTGCGCTGCCTCATGTAAAGGCGCAACAATCAACGTTCGGTTCGTCTTCAATTCCCTACGACTCACCTTCGAGTTCGAGCTGTGCCTTCCCACTCATATGGGCATTACCATCTTTGCGCACTTGCATTGAAAAATACTACTATTACACGGAGACAATTTCCAAAATAATATTACAAAAATTCGAAGAACTTGATATAACTGAGCAAAAATTGTGAGCACTGAGAAAAGGTTGATGATTGACATTTAGGAATTTTTATTCCTATACATATACATCCCAACCTATACACTGTATAGATAGAAACACCGCGTTTTTATCAATTTCTTTGCACTGGTGCCACCTGTTATTACTGTCACATATGAGCATTAATAGTGATACTAATGTATGTGACAGTAATACAGGTGGCACACTCTCTGTGCGATTTTCCCCTATAATTTTAGACAACCAGTCAACTTATCGAAAGTGTTGAACAAAAATTTGGCTGATTGACACTTAAAAATTTCCATATTATGGAAGGCTGACCAAATCCAAATCTGGGCCAGACTCGACTGTCAAGACTAGTCGGTCTAAACGAGTCCAGGTCTGGGCCAGAACCAATACTACATTTCCAGAAAAATTTTCTAGTAGGGTTCCTGATGAGTGACCATTCTGGACTATATGTAAATTCACTTTATGATCACTATTGATCAAGTGTTTCATCGCTCCTGGAAAATTTGCTGAGAATTCCCTAGTTTTGGGAGTAATAAGTTTAAGCATACAGCATATTAGCAATTCTGAACTTTCAAATAAAGAATTCGAAAATTGAAAATATTTTCATTTATAAAATTTAATTCCGAATATCTGATTTATGGGCAGATGACAATTCCGCCCTGGGAATGTCGTGTTTCCATCTAAATTATTTTCAGCTCCCCGAACTCTAGGGTGATCGGCACTGCTTGGTAATCCATTGTCGGGCGCTCTGCGTGTTCGATCGTTCTGAACCGCATCTACAACTTTTTGGTGGTTTGTTGGTGTTATTTTTGTTCCCACGAGCAGCTAGAGAAAGGGTTCGCCCATCCTTGTAGAGCCCCGCATGCAAGAATAAGGCTGCATACTCTGAGAGATCGCCCAGTATCCCAGAGTCACCGCTTAAGACACCTTACCCAGGCGCTATTCAGCTTTCGGCACTATTGTTACGCCTCCGCTTAGGGGTTATTCCTTTGGGACCATCCCTGGACAATTATCCGCGGTGGTGGCTTTATCACAGGCCCTTCAGTTCTATTCCAAAGGAATCGAAACCGAAACTACCGAAACTAACTAACCGAATAATAAACTAACCGAAAAAATATATCTTTCGAGATGGATGCAGAAAGCTGTCATCCTTGGGTCCCCGTAACCACGCATCACGATCGTGAGATATGTGGAAAGAGTCTCGTGTGACGCAAGGATGACCGCCCTCTGCATTTTCCCCGCAAGTATCGAGCGCGCAAAGAAGCAGTTGTCGAGATATAAAGTTCCAGTGTATGTGGCACTTCTCATTTTCGACAATTGACTCTATTTCCCCAGGAGCGTTCGGCGGATTGGTATTAGGGCTAATGCCGTAAAAGTGACAGAGATGGTAATAAATTACTCTTATAGTGCCGCATTGTGCCTTTGGATGTACGTCGTTCCCGCATGAGTTGGACAACTGGATAGTATGTGTCCTAGATGCTCAGAGTGTGCATGAAACGCTCTGCTGCTATCATCGGTAATGTCTTGGTTTGAAATGTGGCGACGGTATGCTAAAGTGGGAATGACAACGTCTTGACACGCCAAAATGAAGCCCTCCGTTCCCGACTTCAATCCGGTGATTTAAGGAAAGCAAACGTTAACTCATACGACATCGACTGATGCTTCAGATTTCTGTGGAAGATGCCGTGCAGACTGTTGTGGATGAGCTGTTTGCGGAAGTCCGCTGCTGTGTGTAGAAACGCTTCTTAGCCCACTTCTTCGTGTTTCCTGACAATTTTAAGAAAAAGGTCTCGTCCTTTCGTGACTATATAAGCTGTACCCAGAATAATCCTGTTGGGAAGACATTCAAGATACAGTATTCAGCGACCACCTGGACGGTGTAAGATGTAAAATTGCGGAACAGATGACTTTAGATGCATGCTTTTGTTCATGTGCACAACTTTTTTTGACCCAATATCGAGGGATCTGAGCTCGTCCTTTGTCCATGAAACCACTCCAAATGAATAGAGTACTATCGGGATGGCAAGCATGTTCGCTGCAGATACTTTGTTCCTCGCTGACAGTTTGGAAGACCAAATCCGCCTAATGAGACATGTGTATTTGCTTCTCAAGGTATCTATAGGTCTTTCCAGCGCCAAGGTGTCGTATAGCGCTTCTGCCGATGAACTCAAGATCTTCAGGGATACGATTAAGTTTTTCGTGCTTCAAATAACCCTTGGCATATTTTTCTGACACAAACTGCATTCAAATCTCTTGAGTGTACTCTCTGACAATCTCTAGAGCTAGATTGTTGCTTTTTATTTTTAGCATGCTTTCGATTTCCACGTTTGCCGCAGAGGTACCCTTCGGAATGGCGAAGTGCGAGAGATAGTTGCAATATGCACCTCACGATCTGCGGAGGAACCTTTAAGCTTTCAAACAGACAGATGATAAGTCTATGGGAGGTTGAATCGACAGCTTTCCGGTAATCAATCTTAAGCCATCGATAGGTATCGTTGGTAGGATGCTGCGTCTTTGCAGACACATCTATCTATGAGCAGGTTCTCCCGACATCCAGCTACGCCTTTCTTTGAGACGCGTTGTTCGTACATCTCTCGCCACACAGGTCCGATAGTCCGAACCATCCTATCATTTAGGATAGCTGTGAAGATCTTATACAGTGTTTTCAGATATGTGAGTGATTGGCCTATAATTCTTAGGGTCAGCTAAGTTGCCCATCTTTTGCAAGAGCCGCTGTGTGCTCTTCCACCACCCATTCCTCACTACCTTCTCGGTAGTGATGGGTGGGCAGTCCTCCTCAGGTATTATGAGGGCATTGCACAGCTCCTTGAAGCTATTTTTATATTTTCTGAGGCTTCTTTCAGTGGATACTAGACTTCGTAGACTTCTCTCAAAAATGCTCCAACCTGCTCTGGTCTGGGAGGGTGGTCGACAGTAACTGGAGGATCTTGGAAGAGTCGAGATGGGTCGTAGAAAAACTGTTCGTTTTCTCTTACTCACCTCTCCCTTCGCTCTAGACTTCTCCTAGCGTCAGATAGTACCCGTATTTTGTCAACAATGTGCTGCCTGATGGTCAGCAGCTTTGACTTGTTGAGTGTGATGACAGATCCGCAGTTCGCGTGCGAACTGTCGAACCTTGAGATTATATATTGAGATTATATATTTACATTTTGGAAATGCTGGACACATGTGCAAATGTTTGAAGAAAGTTCATGCTCATTGGCAGCTTATAAAAAAATGTATTGTCTTTTTACAATATCAAATGAAAAGGGGGGACGAAATTTTGCCCTTGCCCCAGCTTAATAGAAAGCTTTCAAGTAATTTTATTCATTCTTCTAAAATACACTATATGTACGAAGGTAAAATTTATCAAATAAAATGTGCCCTCGCGGCTGACAGATTTTTCTCTGACACCTTTATAAAAGTGTTCCTTTTTTACATTATTATTATACACTCATACGCGATTTTCGATATTGTTTCTGTTTTTTTGCATGTAAAACTTGCTTTCTCTTCTTGTTATGCATCTAATCTAATACGCGTTCACATTCTCTACAACCTTGAGACCAACGCTATATACGTTCATCGTTCGTGAAGAATATTTAATAATAAAATTGAATAATAAATTCGCGTCTTGTGAAATAAAGCAACATAAGTGGTTGAATAGATTGAGTAAATGAATAGTTGTGCGTGACACGATTTAATGAAGTCCGCACGAATCGCGTATTCTATATATACATATATATATATATATACTTTCACACTTTTACAGATCTTCAAATCATTTTTCCTAGTGAATGTACGAGTAAATATGTCTGACAGAAACAATTAGAGGCTCCATTCTCACGACTTCAAAGTTTAGTTTCCCCATTGTTACCACACAAAGACGTGTGATTTTCATCATTTTAGTGTTTACGAGACCTAAAAAATGCATTGTACAAATGTTCTATTCAAAGTTTTTAGAGGCATTGAAAACATTTTATGTGTGTGTGTGTGTGTGTGTGTGTGCAATAGAAGTTTTGTTGAATGGTTGTACTCGTTTTGTAATTTCATTTATTATATCTTAATTATATGGGAAGGTTTGTCAGTATCTTTTATCAAGAAAAATGTTAACCTCTGAGAAAAAAATGATATTGAATCAATTGACCATCCTATCGCCCTGGAGCAAAATCAGATCTTATTCAAATGTATATACTATAGTTTTCATATTGTACCATCACTGTCGAACCAAAATGAATAATTATTGTTTCATTGTATATGCATTTGAATCAAAAGAATCTGCTTTCGATCGGGGGTGATAGTTTAATCAATAGCCCTAATTTAAATTTTCCCGAATCACTACTCGTGTTTGACATAATTTTAATTTTTCCGAATTACCATAGGGTATAATTTTTATTTTTACGAATTTTCATTTGTTTTCATAACGTTCTTTTGTCCGAATTACCAGTTGCCATAATTTGCATTTATCCCAATTATTGTTTGACGTACATTAATTTTAGGTTATGTGTGACATTATGTGGCTATTGGGAAGAATCGAAATTATGTCAAATGATAATTCGGATAAATCCAAGTTATGCAAAATGGTAATTTCGAAAATTTAAAGTTATACCAAATATAAAATCGCACTAATTAAAATTAGCTCAAATGGTAATTTAAAACATTAAAATTAGGGTAAATGTTGCTTTGGTCAACAGAAAATTATGGCAAAATGGCGAATCGGGACAAAAACTTACTTATAAGTAAGTTGGGCATACTTGAGCATATATATATGCCCAATGGTAGTTCGGCAAAATAAGAATCGATTAAGCGAAATAAGCGGAATCGAATAGATACCGCCCCTTGAAAAAAAACTTTAAGTACCTAAGTATTAAGAGGTTCGTCACACCTGTAAAAAGGTAAATGTTAAATTTAATCGTCTTTCTAAATAATTGCGATGAAAAATAATACAAATATTTAAATGCTTATTGAATCATCACAAAGTCACCTTTTACTGTAATTTTAGTTATTCAACGAAAGTCCGAAAAACTCTTTTTCAGGAATATGATTGAGCAATCCCCGTATCGGACCCCAAAGTACTTTACGTAATTCATGTACGGCCCCATGGTATAAAATATATTACAGTCATTAAATATTTTGACTGTGTGCGGATAAAGAACAATAAAAAATATAACAACTTTATCATTAAGCTAAAAAAATGCAAACTATATTAATGGAAATTTGTATACTAATTTAATGCGAGAACGCAAGGGCACTTATGTGTAGTCACTTAAAAACACAAGTATTCATTTACTTGGTTTATTCTCATTGAATTGTCTGCTGAAACATACTTTTTACGCATAGATGAATATTTAAATCCGTGTTCATTAATTCAAGGACACTTCATGGGTCTTTTTCAATATAACTTAACAAAGTCTTACCGGCTGACCCTCAATGTGTATAAACTGTTGCGATTTTTCTGATAATAATCAAGGCACTATTTTATTGATGAACAATGGTTACGCATTGAACGTAATATCGGAAACATATAATTAATCATATATGAATGAAGTTCTTTTCAACATTACTTCTTCCCCCTCTAAATTAATGCTTTTGAACTTTATCGGTTATGTATCAGAAAATATTTACTATTAGAGGGTTAATTTTCTTACTGACTGTGTTCCAAATAACTGCACAGATATAATGCAATTCTGACATCAAGAATCACAGTTGACGGATTTCCTGGCAGACCTCTTCATACATGTATTTTGTTGCACCGTTTTAAGCGTGGTCAGTGGGTATATAAACCGTTATAAGGAGCCAAAACTATGACATATTCTAGTTTTCTGGTGTTAAATAAGAAAATATGAGTATACAGTTTTAACTGCAGTACCTAATTGAGAGCTCAAATCTATTTTTTTGTGGTGGGTAGAACAGATGTTACTAAATTAAATTTTCTGTTTAAATTGAATCAGTATGGACCCCAACATTTTATTTTATATCGGTTTAAATCTTCTGGTTCACGCTTCTAATTGCGCTTTTTTGAGTTCGGATTCTATTTCTTACTTTAAAAAAAATGGCGTCGAAAAATATTTGATTAAATTTCATTAGTAAAAACTATAATTTTAAGTTTGTTTACATTCATGAAAGCAGCTTTAATATATACAAATTTTAAGTTATGAGAAGTTATAAAACTCAAATGCCCACAAGAAATAATCTCATGCGAGACTTTTGCAGAGATCTGAATAAATCTTCAAATTTTCAAATCACAAAGCAATGACAGCGCTGCTGTTTTGAATATAAAAAACCTCAATGGGCCAAAGTGGTTCAAGGACTGTTGCACCAAGGAATGTGATCATAAGTTTTTTTTCTCGTATAATTTCAAGGCAAGGATAGTTTATTTGAGGTGGTGCTAAAAGTTATATTTTCAGGCCTTTCAGACCGGTCCCTATATCCCCTATATCCCCTATTGTATCCTATATTCAGTTGAAGTCCCTAAAGTACCCTATTTTCAAGATTTGGTCTCTATGGAACCCTATTTGCAGCCCACAACGGAACGTCGGAACCTTAAAAAATGTATAATATGATTGAAGCTTCCAAGAGTATCACGGAATTGCTGTAAGATGTAACTGTAAAAAATAATCAGGGCTGTCACACAGTCACTATTAGTCACTTTTTTCACAAATCACTGTTTAATTACTCTTTTAAGATAAAGTCACTATACTTACTTTTCTTTCAATGAATGACTCATGAGTTAATCACTATTCAATATATATTCTATACCTATTTCTGAATTGTAAGGAGCTTTTAAAAGTTACTAAAGGATTTCAAAAGATTTCAAAGGATTTAAAATATTTTAGGGAATTTTAAAAGATTCCAAAAGTAAGGAATTTTTTAGAATTCCAGGATTTAAGAAAATATCAGATTTAATAGAATGTCACAGGGTTTTATAGTGTTTTAGTGGATTTTAAAGAATTTACTCACTCTTGAAGTCTTTAAAACTCACCTTAAATTCTTAGGCATTTCATCAAATTCTTTTGAATTCTCTTTAATTTTTCTGAACTCATGCCAACTTACACAATTCAATTAATTTCTTTATATTTGTTAATTGTTTCAATTTGCTTGATTGCATTTTAAATTTAGCTTAATTTAAAATGAATTTTTCGACTGAAATCAATGGATTTTTAAAATTGTTTAAAAGTTTTTATTCAATTGATCCTGAGGATCAGTTGATGAAATGATCAAAGGATGTAAAATATTTTAAGGTATTTTTTTTCAAAAACCTTGGCATTTTCAAGAGCTTTAAAAAATGTTAAAGGATTTTAAATATTCCAGGTAATTTAAAAAGATTGCAAGTAATTTTTAATTTATTTCAGTAATTTAATGGGATTTCAATGGATTTGCAATATTTTAGGGTATTTTAAAGTTTCCAAGGCATTTTCAAGGGCTTTAAACTATTTCAAGGGTTTTAATAATTTTAAGGGATTTAAAAAATTTTGCATGCGGTTTTAAAGAATTTCCTAGAATTTCGGAAGATATGGAAGGATTTTACAGGACCTGTAAGGTTTTAAGATATTTTAAAAGATTCTAAGGGGTTTTATAAAATATTCAAGGATTTCAATGATTTTAAGGGATTTTAAAAGCTCCCAAGGTATTTTAATGCATTCTTCAGGATTTCTGTAAATATCAAATTTCATAGAACTTCACAGGATGTTAAAATATTTTAATGAATTTAAAAGAATTTATTTACAAGAAGTGAGGGATTTCGTAGGGTCAAAGATTTCACAAGATTTTTAAATATTTCTTGTAATTCATTTGGAATTTGCCCTGAATTCTGAATAATTTATCTTAAATTCTTTTTAATCCTTTTAAATTTTAAATTCACTCAATTTTACTTAATGTAATGGATTTTTAAAAAGTTTTTGTTTAACTCATATTGAAGTCTTCTAAACTCACCTTAAATTCGTAAGCATTTCATCAAATTCTTTGGAATGCCCTTTTACTTTTTCTAAACTCACTTCAAACTTCCTCATTTCAGTAAATTTATTCATGTTTTTTCAATTCACTTTATTGCTTTTTAAATTCTGCTTGATTTTTTATGATCATCATCGAATTCTTCTCATTTTCCTTAAATTCCTCTAAATTCACTAGAAATGTATGGTAATCAATGGCATTTTTTTATTGAAACACATTCTTTCAATTAATTTAAATTCTTTTGAATTTAAGTTTATTTGTTCTGCAGTCATTAGTCACTTCTTTCGTTAGAGATTAGAGTTAGAGTGTTTCTAAGATTTAAAGAGATTTGAAATCTTCTTTGAAATTCACCCTGAATTCTTTTGAATCATTTAGAATTGTCTTGAATGTTTTTAATTTATTTGAATTCTGCTAAATTAACTCAATTCTATTTAATTCAATGGATTTTCTGAAGTATTAAAAGTTTTCTATTTAATTGATCCTAAATTCTTTAAACCTCACCGTACATTTTTATAAATTTCATCGAATTCTTCTCGTTTACCTTGAAATCCTCTTAAATTCATTCTAATTTTACGGAAATCAATTAATTTATTTATTTTTATAATTTTTTCAATTTCTTTTAATTCTTTTGAATTTAACTTGAATTGTTTCAAAATATTATGAATTTATCCTGAATTTTGCACCCTTTGAACGCAAAAAAGTACCCTATGAGCGTGTAATTTTCTTCCTTTTGCATTTAGAAGCTGTACATTACGTAACTCACCAAAATTAAAGATGCAATAATTTTATGCCCATTCCAAGTCAGTAATTGCAAAGTCAACGAACGGATAAAATCGATGAAAACTTTTGAAACTGATTTTCCCTATTCCGTTTAATTTTATAAATATTTGAATAGTTTTTTCACAGTTATTGGGTAATTCTGGAGCCCATTTATGAAAAAGTAATCAACAAAATTTGTTAATTAATACATAAAAATGCAGTCGCTGCCTTTTTCCATAGAACTCGATGCCGAGAGACTCTGTGAATTCTACGGAAGAAGACAGCAAGTCGTAGATGCTGCCCTAATGCGTAGAAGTCGACCTCGAATTCAGGCGCTAGTTTCCCAAGTTGTGTAGTTACTCCCGATTTTTCGCAGATGTTGCCTTCTACCGTATAAATAATTTTCGAGAATTGTAGTTCCGTCCTTTCAAGCTGATGATGTAAAAGTTTATTGAAACAATAATTCATTTGAATAATAACAGTTTAAACAAGTAATTCCGATAAATCTATATATCTCTCTTTAACGATTTCAGTGATATCAAAATCTCATATCTCGATTTTTTGCAATTACTTCTTTGTGTATCCATGCAAAGTACCGACACTGTCATTTTTGAAGATGAAATAAAAAATAGTGCATACTCCGGAGAAAATGACCTTATTGCAGAAAGCAATGCATTTTTATACTGCAACAAATATTGGCAATATACATTGTACATACCTATCTGAACATGGGGAAACCAGTGTTGGAACATTTGTCAAACAATGCTTCTTTCAAACATCTCGTTCATTTACTTAATTAGAATTCAACCAAAACTTAAATTCTTATTAATTTTATTTATTTAAAAAAAACTAACATGATGAAAAACATTAACCACTACGAAAAAAATCCTTTCACACGCCCTCCTCCCGACACACTTACTGAGTGGTGGGGTGACCTAGAGTTTAAGGTGAGTTCTGAACCACCAATAACAACAGCTTTAAGTACCTAGAGAACCTTTTTCTCTAGTCTAGTCTAGAGGTACCAGCGAGGCTCTTCCAAAGTGCGAGGCGGGATCATCGAACCCACAATCAGGCGGAGTCTCATTCTTCTCATTAAATGCATTCATTTTTATTCAAATATTCTTTTAAATTGTTTTTAATTTAATTGAAATCTTCTGAATTCATTTAGTTCTTTAAATTCTTTTGAATTCTTTTGAATTTCCTTGAAGACTTTCGCATTCACCTTGAATTATTTTATAATCCCTTTTGAGTACTTTGTAATCTTTTTAATTTTCACATTCAGATGTACATCAAAATTACAAGTGGCTAACCTTTAGATATCGATTGTTTAGAAAGCTACTACTTGCCAGCATTGTACAAGAAACAATTTAAATAGTTTTTGGTACTGAATAAGATAGTGATCGCAAAAAATATAAAACCTAAGGTCAGCATTACTACTTCAAATTGTAAAAAGAAAGATTACTAGAACAAGTAGCTTTAATAACTATTTGAAATAGTACAGTTGAACATTCAAACTGTATGAATAACTAATTTACATAGTAAGCAAGGAATTGTAAGTTTGACTTTTTCAAGTAAGTTCGATCTCCTTCTTCGCATTGCAATAAGCACTGCGCGAAATTATCAGCCTCACTATTTGAAATGGTAAGTAAACAAGTTCAGTGAAAAAATTCGCGGTGGTACCTTAAACATTTCTGAACAAATTGTAGTTGAAAAATTTGCAGAATATAACAGATTGTTCGTTTTTGTACATAAATGTACAACTGTACTATCTTTAGTTCTAATGAAGATAATGAAGTGATTTAAATTACAGGTAGTTAGTTGAATTATTTGTAATTATTTACAATTTGAAAGACGTATGTGCTTCTTTTTCTCTTCGCGCAAATTGCGATATTTGAAGACAGTTTTTTATACTGGAAAGCAAGTGTAAGAAACCAGCGGGGTGCCTTTTTTTATGGAATGGTCCTCGTCCTTCCTCAGAACAAACTTCCAAGCGAGACGAGGACGATTCCATGGAAAAAAGGCACCCCGCTGGTTTCTTACACTTGCTTTCCAGAATAAAAAACTGTCTTAAAATATTGCAATTTGCACGAAGAGAGAACGAAGCACATACGTCTTTTAAATTGTAAATAATTACAAATAATTCAACTAACTACCTCTGATCTAAATCACTTTATTATCTTCCTTAGAACTGAAGATAGTACAGTTGTATATTTATGTACAAAAAACGAACAATCTGTTATAATCTTCAAAGGTTTTAGTCACAATTTGTTTAGAAATGTTTAAGGTACCTCCGTGAATTTTTTCAGATGTTTCCTTATATTTTTTCAATAAAAAAATTTGTTCCAAACTTCACTGTCTTTAAAATGAAGTGAAATTGTCGTTAATTATTTTATAATGTTTTCTTTTTTATCATAACATTAGTTGAGATAATTATTATCAATAAACATAGTAAATAACGTCCACTTTATATTTAAATACTGTTTTTTTGTTTTGTACAACATTTTCTGAATTTAAAAATATTCTGAAGAATTTTATAGAAAAATAATTTTTCTTACATTGTTTTTACTGTGGAATTTTCTGCTTATTATTATTTTTTTTTAATCTTGTTCTCGGGTAAACCCGGTTTTTCATCATAGACATGGACTAAGTCGAGTGACTGATGAATAAGGACGTTAGAAGTTAATATAATAGGATGTCTGAAATCTTCAGCGCTGATGTTGTAGGTACAAAATTAGGAGCAATGTATAGTTTGGAGTTCGTATTTTACCGCTGTTATCCATACACAGCGGACACAATCGTTGGAGGTGACAACAGTCGCCTCTGGATGCTTTCTTAGAGCATCTTATTATTATTATTATTATTATTTTGTTCAATCTTGTTCTCGGGTGAACCAGGTTTTTCATCATAGCCATGGACTAAGTCAAGTGACTGATGTATAAGGACGTTAGAAGTTAATATAATACGATGTCTGAAATCTTTAGCGTTGATGTTGTATGTACAAAATTAGGGGCATAGTGTAGTTTGGAGTTCGTATTTTACCGCTGTTATCCATACACAGCGGCCACAATCGTTGGAGGTGACAACAGTCGCCTCTGGATGATGTTTTAATTGAGAAGTTGTAGGCTCCGGAATCTTCGATCATGATTCCTTAAAGAAACCAATCCCAAAGCTACTGGAACGTGTACGTCATCTGCTTCTGCTCCTTCTGTCCTAGAAGGTAAGCAAGAGCGGGAAATTTACGCGTGATAACATCGGGCAACACTGTTCCTTGGAGTCAGGTCTCTAGCCGCGGATGACCTTACGCGGCAGACAAGACA
>CAKNXH010059623.1:92969-135588 GCA_932178445.1 Andricus quercusramuli | reverse complement strand
CGTTTTATTTATTGTCACTGTGAGTCGGGTCGAATGATCTTACTTGCTCAATTTGCGAAGGTCTATTAAAATTAATTCAGCAAAAGAAATACATAATTCTATAAAGCGTTAAGTGTCCAAAAACCGAACTTTTCTGTAGTTTTTCGCTTCTGATGCTTTCTGGATAATTTTTATGATGAAACTGATTCTAGTATTCTACGTTGGGTTTGCCTTGCAATTGGAAGATGTAAAAATCTGCATGTGAGCCGGGCTCATCGTTTTTATTTGCTGAATTTTTGAAGGGCTGCCAAAAATTATTTTCAAAAAATTAATACACGTTTTCGTTGTATTTTTTTACGTAGAATACGATGGTGTGATTGGTTTCATCGTAGAAATTATGTAGAAAGAGCTAGAGGCAAAAAACGCGGTTTTTAGTGGTTTTTATTTTTTTTGAGGTCGTTCCACCACTTTTAAAAATCTGAAAAAAATCACACGAATTTTTAAGCCAAAACTACATAACATAATTTTCTTTTAGCGAGGAGTCGGTCTTTGTTTCCGATATAAAAATTTTTGAAATTTTCAAACGGCTGTAAAAATTTGAATTTCGTGCCAAAAAATTGTTCGGCTTCACAGGTTTATAGGGCTTGAAAAACCCTACAATTTGCTTTTTTTTATTTTTCCTAGCTCAAAAATTGACCGAGATATTGCAAAAAAACTCGCCAGCACTCTATGGTGTCCCATGTTGCCCCATGGGGATCTAGGGGTCTGAAAATCTAGGAAAAGGGGTTTCTATACATGCCGAATATGAGGATGTATTTAGTTATAGAGGATCCCTACAAGGCAGATTTGACTATCTTATCCGGCTAGACCCTTTATCTTATATCGCTTCATAAGATTTTCAAAATGCGAGTTGTAAAATTCCGTACCTCTATCAACTTGTAAATTTTTTGGTACGCGTCCTTTATCAAGTACAGATTCCATGGCTGCAGCTACATCTTCGCCCTTCTTCGATTTAACGGGAACAGCCCAAGCAAATTTTGAAAATACATCAATCACAGTCAAGATGTACTTGTATCCTTTGTTTACTCTCTCGTATGGTTGCATTTCAAAAAGATCAGCTTGCCAGGTCTCATCAATGCCACGGATATCGAAATGTCGACGTTGGTAATTTCTTCTAACCGGCTTGTGCAGCTCCTTCACCAACTGCAGCTTCTCAATGTCCATTTTTGAGTGCATTCAGTCTGGTGTCTACTTGACTAATGAGCTCTGAATTTCGATACACCAGGTTTTGAATTGATTCAACATCAATTTTTACAGTTTTAAAATGTTTATCTGTGGAATTTTCCAAACTTTCAATCATCATATTATTATTGACTACTTCAGTTCGCAAGGAAGCTATAACATCGTAGATAGTCTGAAGTTCACGCTGTATCATATGTTGCACCATATTCAGATTAACAGCATCATTCTGCTCTTGAGCATCAGCCACTTTACACAGCCTTTTATTATTCATGTCATAATCTCCGTCAGGTGTGACTTTGAAACCAAGTCCAGGAGGGCCACGACTTGTACTCTCTGCTCGCTTGGAATGACGTCCGAATACATCGATGCTCATCTTGCAAATGACGAAAATCTCGATAACACACTCATTAATATATAATTCCAGCTTCTCGCAGCTCTTCAATAATTGATACAATTTCATTTGAGTGACTTGGATTTCCAGCTACTTGAGATGCTAGCAGTAAGCGTAATCGATCGACCAATTCATTCGGGTCATCCCAGTAAATGTAGTCCATCAGACTTCCCTCTCTAGCAATCATGTGTTGCGGGATCAAACCTTTACCTGATAATGATTTCCTGTTTTTACTCCGTCTCTCTGTATTTTTTGCTATGGGAATCAATTTCTTTATAAAATTTTTATATTTAAAGGTGTTATTGTCACGAATTTCGCCATCTGGTTTATAATTCTTTTTATACGCGTTTATTGCAACGATAATTTGCCTATAATTTTCAAGATCACTGGAAGTTATAGAGGTCTCTTCGGGAAGCTTTTTGAATAAAAGCTCAAGCAAGCCTTTACTTTTTGGAAAATTCAAATTACGCACATGAATATAGTTTTGGCTGAAATTTATCGGAGAATCGCCAATCACTAATCTATCTCTCGTTAATTTTCTCACTCCATACACATTATCAAGTTCTCTACTTCTTTCGCCCAACAATATGAGATATTTGTTTGCATCATCATCAACAATCCATGAAGATGTAGGTATTTCTGAGTTATTTCCCGCTTCCCTACGAGCGGACAGCTCCAAGTTACTGGAATCTTCAGTCCCATCTGCTTCATCAGTCTCGTCTGCTTCATCATAAATTGATTTATATGATAAATCATCAATACTTTCTTCTACTTCACTCTTTGCTTCCTCTTTTTCTCCCCTTTTAATTGGCTTAACTTTTTTCATATTCTTCAGGCCACCAACAATTTTCTCTAGTGGATTAACAATGGGCTTGAAAGTTTCGCTTAATGTGCGCTCAACGGTTTCTTTTCCAAACTTTATTAACCTATGTTTCCGCCGAATTGATTCGCTAGCTCTAGCAATTTGACGCAAAATATCTTTTTGCTTTTGAAAATTCTCCTCACGTGAAGACATGTTGATACATCAACGTCTAAGGTGCGACTGTTTCTATATTGATCACTACACATGTATATATTACTTTTCAAGATTTATAAAACAATCAAAACCTTTCCTATATCTACCCAGGCTAAGATCTCTATCCTTGTCAATTACAACGAATCCATACTTGTCTTGATTCCAGCAAGCTAAACACATATGCTTAAATTGTGAAAAAGTCATATCAGTATTCACATGATCATCATAAATATGCTTTAGATTCATTTCATCTTGTTTGAATAACACAAGTAAATTAACATTATCGCGTACAAGATGTTTAGGAATATGCGCATATGTCTGACTCAAGTAAAAACAGTCGACATCCTTGTGTCTACCCATGGAAAAAAATGCTCTCATATTATCTTGTTTCTCACAAGCCACGTCGTCGAATACAATGACTGAATTTGCTTTTGCTTCACTGGGCATTATAACCTCTTCATGCTCATTGAAAGGATAGTACTCAACACCATCTACTGATTGAAGGACTTTTTCCAAAAATTCATACTTTGGCTGTTTTAGCGATTTTGAGTAGATGTAAATATTTTCAAATCTTAAGCCATTTGGATGTATCAGTAGAGCCAGCAAAGCATTTGTCTTTCCACAGTTGGAAGGTCCACAAAATATTGCTCGTACACTGTTTGGCAGCAAATGCCCATGTCGTTTTTCCCTATTCTCCTTTTGAACAAGCGAATCAAAATTCTGGACAGGTAGTTTAACAGGTTGTGCTTCAAACTGCATCTTGACAAAGACTGACTGGAAAGCCTATAAATATCCTGGTTATATAGGTTGACCCTTCAGTCTGAAGGTATCCTTTGCATAGATATGATCGTTCACAGAGGCAAACGAGTCAGTTGTAAACGAACTGTGGAGCAGGCAAGACGTGGAAGAGGTTTGCTCAACAGAATCATCAACAATTTGCCATTCGAGTTGCACTTGCCTGGTTACCAGTACTGTGGACCAGGTACTAAACTAGCCAAGCGATTAGCACGAGGTGATCCAGGCATCAATCCACTGGACGCTGCTTGCAAAGAGCACGATATAGCCTACTCACAGAATAGAGAAAATATAGAGGCCAGAAACTCAGCTGACCGTGTATTAGCTGAAAAAGCTTGGAAACGTGTCTTGGCTCAGGACGCAGGAATAGGTGAAAAGGCGGCTGCTTGGGGAATAACAAACACAATGAAGATGAAATCAAAATTGGGAATGGGCCTCAAGAATAAAAAACCTACCGCTACACTGAGAAAAATTATCGCTGCAGCTAAAAAGTCAATGGTTTCAAGCAATAATGCGCAAACTGCCATTAAATCAGCACTCAGAGGCGCACCCGCAGCTGTAATGAAGGCTGGTGGAAGAAGAAATGTGAACAAACCTCGTATTCTACCTGTACCAGGCGAAGTCGGAGGATTTTTACCCTTTCTCATACCCGTTTTTGCGGGTCTCAGTGCTGCCGGGGCGCTAGCTGGTGGAGCTGCAGGAATAGCTAAAGCTGTGAATGATGCAAATTCGGCAAAACAACAACTTTCAGAGAGTAAACGACACAATGAAACGATGGAAGCCATTTCTTTGGGAAAAGGCCTCTACTTGAAGCCACATAGGCAAGGATTGGGGCTTCATCTAAAACCGTATAAACAAGGAGCTGGACTTAAACGCAAGTCAAAAAATTCCAAGTGAAGCTACCTCATCGAGCCCTGACTGATGCGGATTTACTCAAATTCGCAAAATCTTTGAAGATTCCGTATTTTCGAGGTATTTTCATGCGAAATGGATTACCAGAGGGTGGAGCGCGTAACTATGAATGTGCTATTGTTAATCTTGATGATGAAAAAGGACCAGGAACACACTGGTGTGTTGGTACATAATATGAATTCTTCTTTGAGAATTAAATTCATTCATTGGAAAAAATGAACATTTACACAAGTTTTCTTAGAATCGCTGTACATAATTTCAACTCTCCTTTGAGAATCAAATTCATTTATCACAAAATGAACAGTTACACATGTTTCGGAAATCGCTGTACATATATATATTTTTTTTCAACACTTCTTTGAGAATTGGAATTCAATTATCGAAAAATGAATATTACTCTTTATCCACAGCCATTGCCTTCTGTGATTGAGTTTTATAGCCCCATGGAAGTGTGTCGGTTGTACGAGGAAGCAGCATCCTCTTATCATCTCGCCAGCTGAGAGCAATCTTGTTTTGTTCAATCGAGTGAACTTCATGTTTTCGGCTTCGAATCAACCGCTGAGGTCGAATAAGAGTTTCGTAATGTAGCAAAGTTCGCTTGTAGTCTTCTAACGTTATTGTCCTTAATGTGGACCCTTTAATACCTTTAGCTCTCTTGTTTCCCTCGTCATTCCCCAAAACTTTATAGGCATACAATTTTGATCTTAGCCCGACAAATTCTGTTACAATTTTTCCGCTACATTCGTCTTTCATGAGCCCCAAGACTTTTTTGTTCAATAATTTAATATCATGGATATTATTTGGTGGATAGTCTGAGGTGTCAAATTTGGCCGAATCACTTTTAATATATTCATAAAAGTTTGGAACTGTAGTGTGGTAAATCAAGCTGTCTGTGTCAGTATAGAGTAATTTCGCCTTGTCATTGAAGGTGTACTTCATGTAATTGTAATGAAAGTCATAAATCATTATCTTTGATAGGTCGAGAACTGTGAATCCAATATAAATTGGCTTATTGAAAGTAATTTTGGTTTTATTCATTTCAATTATCACCATGTCTTCACCAAAGATAGTGCAGCTATGAAAGTTTGGTTTGGCAATAAGGGCTTTTGCACCCCATCTACCCTCCCACTTTGTTACTAACCTAACATCTTTATGCTTCCTTACGTTCTCCATAGTCTTGCCGAAAACTGAGTTATTCATGAGTTTAAAAAAAAATTTTTCAAACTCATTTTTTGCCTGCTTTCTCAACTCTGTATTCAAATCAATATAGTCTTTTAGCCAAGGTTTTTGCTCGAATTGTAAAACTCGGTGAACTTTAACGAGTTTCATTCCCAACTTTAAATACTGTTTTAGATTTTCATAATGGAGAACGTATTTTGTCTTTGATTTCAAATTGGTTATTAGTTTAGGAATTTTAGATGTAGGAAGAGGAGGTACAAAATGCTCTGGGCATAATGGCAGGTCCTTATGCAAATCATGTAGTTCTTCAGGATATTCCAAATCTACTTCGAGAATATAGCCTATTTCTGAATCATCAGGAATATTGAAAAAATTTGGCTCGTTTTCAAAATTTGTAAACCATTTAAAATCACGATAGGGCAAACTTTGACTCATTGCTTGTCCGTACTGATTGTTTATATCAAAATACATTATGTAAGATTCGGGTTCCAATGGATTAAAATTCAAGCCCATGAATCTATTATTCGCCTTCGCATACCTATTGGAGCACTGAGACACACCACCTCTGATGGCACTTTCAATCAGTAATAACATTTCTACATCTGTCAATAGGTCGAGTTCAATCCCAGTATACTTTAGCATAGCATCGAAGGAAAGTCCAGGTGCTGTAAAGTAGTGCAGTGGGTCTAAATTATAAGTTTCAATACAGCGACATCTAAAACTTTCGAAAATGTCTGCCAAAAGAAAAACATCATTTTTCAAGTACAAGTCTGAATATTTACCTAAAGTTTTTAAATTAAATTTATCCCAAACCTTGCAAGCATGACTATAATCCTCATCTGTTATACCCTCATCGTTTAATTTTGAATAAAATTCCTCTTTTGCTGGTAGACGATCTTCATCTAATTTCTTCCAGTTATCAACATAATCGTACGGAAATACACCTTTTCTCGTTAGTAATTCAAATTCCCCATCAGTTTTACAATATTTTCTTGTTATAAGTTTTTCGTCATTGCTCAGGTTTGAAGCTAATTTTGACAAGCTACTTGGCATGAAGCGAAACGAGTCAATAAATCTCAGTTTTACGTTTGTATTTTGCACACTCTTGGTAAAGGATATATATTTTTCCTTATTGATTGGTAATAATGAGATACATCCATCGAAGCTTGTGGCCAATTCTTTTATGAAAAAATGAGCATCATAACCGGATAAATTGTGAAATACTATAGGAATTGTATGTGAGTCTTGGTAGTTTACATTACATCTGTCGTGAGCAGGGCCACGGTATTTCCCCGTAAAATGACAGTGATCTCGATGTTTCACATCATCTTTGGCAAAATCTTGCTCACAAATATGACAAACTTTGGCATTTTTAAAATCATACTCTTGCTTTGCAGTTAAGGGGCCCATTGACACAGGATTCTTGAGGCAAGAATCTACTTTCTCAGCTAAGTTTTTCAACTCATTGACGAACCACGTGATGCAGTCTTTTTCACGATAAACTTGAGGTTCAGATTGTGAATCGTCAAAACTGCATTTTGTGTAGTAAGCCACACTTGTAGGTATATGTTTTTGATAAGCATTACCTTGAATATTGGTAACTGGCTCTAACAAACACTCTATATCAGCATATACTGCAAATTGAACCCTCTCTTTATATTTATAATTTTTAAACTTCAAAATGTTATCTTTTTCCGTGGGAAGTACTAGTGTGCAATTATTCAGGCTTTCACAAGCAACTTTATGTTTTTCGAGAGATTTCTCGAATTTAAAATGGCTCAAACACCTGTCACAAAAGTAAGTGTTACATTTAGATTTTGTTATTTGTGCCTTTACTAGTCGAGATAGATTTTTAATCAAACAAAAATGATACACTTCGGTATCTGAATCAAATTCAGTATTTTCTATCATGAGAAGGTGAATAACAGGTTTCTCGGATTTCTCATGGCTTAGAAAAATTGGAACAATGTCCTCCTTCTTGCTATATTCATCAAACTCTAGACCATAGACATTTATACTGAGGCCATTCATTTTTTCAAATTTCGGAATATCCTCAAGAGTAATTGGAAACTTAATATCATTATATTTCAGTTCTGAACCATTAATCTGAGGGTAAGCGCTAGTTCTTTCTGCATTTTTTACAACTGGATGAAGAGCTGCCATTACTGACCGGAGAAAACAATATGAATCTTTATTTTTGATGTTGAGCACAGCTCTTTTTGTCTGAATAAAATCGGGTAATTCAACGAAAGTTGAAGACCCAACCTGAAAAGGGGCGTATCTATTAATATTTACTCTTAAGTTCACAATTTCAATTAAAGTCCAACCCGAATCTGTCGTTTTTAGTTTCTCAATTTTAGCTTGAACCTGTTCTCTCACATTTTCCTCAAACCATCCACCAACATTTGCCGTTGTTAGAATAGGGTAATTCTGAGTTGAAACACTTTTTTCACCTATTTTTTCTTCACCAGCCACTATTGCCTTGAAAATCCCAGTGAAATCAATACAAACTTTGATATTTCCCAAACTATTCAAAGCGTTTTTAATTCGAGGAATGAACATTCGTTTGCAGTCATCTAAAAATGCATTTAAATCCTTATGGATTAAATTGGATATCACTCCCGTTCTTATCCGAGACTTGAACGCACTCTCCACATCATCCCAAATTACTCTCTCTCGCAGTTTCATCGAAGCTTCACTCATGCCAGCTCCGGTTTTCACCAACTTCTTAAATCTTCTACTAGCTGTCTTCAGACTAGCGATTAATGCCATAATCGCCCGTTTTTGGCCCAGAGATGTATTTTTGTTCTTCCTCAGCACTTTGTTCAGTATTCTTATGTTCCTCGTTCCTTCCCTCGTCCACCATCTTATTTCATCGTCTGATGGAGGTTGCTTCTCCAGTATTAGTTGATACCCCGCCTTCATGGTTTGTAGGAATTTTTTATATTCTTTGACATCCATTTTGCAAGTTATAGTCAGATCAGCAGAGGCTTATGAAAAAAAACACTTCGTAGATTTTCAAAGCTCACTACTGCAAAATCAGTTTTTGGGAAGCACAGAAAAATTCTGCTTCTAAATAGTCCTCAACACACACTTTTTTATTCGATAAGCACACACACTTGACAGGTGTTGGTGTTACAGTGACAAAATAAAGAGAAGAGCGCTCCCATATATAGTCTCAGAATTGATGAAAGATGGCAGCACCGTAGGTAGTCTCAAAATTGATGAAATATGGCAACACTGTAGGTAGTGTCAAAATTGATGAAAGATGGCAGCACTGTAGGTAGTCTCAAAATTGACGAAAGATGGCAGCACTGTCGGTAGTCTCAAAATTGATGAAAGATGGCAGCACTGTAGGTAGTCTCAAAATTGATGAAATCTGGCAACACTGTACATAGTGTCAAAATTGATGAAATATGGCAACCCCGTAGATAAGGATTCCAGGAACTATGATGACGTCATCAGAATTGAATTTCCAAATCCAATTTCAAATTAAAATGAAAAATCAGCAGACACTTATGAAAAACACTTTGCAGATTTCAAGTTCACTAGTGCACGTTTGCTATTAGTTCTTTTTCCGGAATCACAGAGAAAATTTGCTTGTAAATAGGTATTGTACACACTTTTTCTTGCTATTCAACAAGCAGTCTTGATTAGTGTCAGTATTGTACTGGTGAAATGAAGGGGAGAGCGCCCCCTTATATATCATCAATGTTGCATCATAGGGTAACCCCCTGTATATAAGGATTCCTGAAATTTTGTTTACCAGGAATTGTTTAATATTATATGAAATTTAATACCCCCTGACGCATGATGTCGGCAAAACTCAAAGGGGATTTTAATTACATTAAAATGTTTTATCTGGAAGGAAGCAATAAATCAAATTCATATTGTCAAAACAGGATGTAGCTGTAGATAAGGATTCCTGGAAATAAGATGACGTCATCAGAATGGAATTTTGTTTACCAGGAATTGTTTAATATTATATGAAATGTGAGACGTCTGACGCATGATGTCGGCAAATGCCAAAGGGTGATTTTAATTAAATATTTATTTTGGCTGGCAATATTATGCTATGGCGCATCAGGAATGTTCATGCACTCGTCTGCTGAAACCTTTTTAAACTTGCAAAATATAACCTTGAAAGTATTTACGCCCTAAAAATAATCATATCACATACGCACCCCGACTTCAAAGGCACCGACTTTTTTTTTTCTCAGAATTATCTTGACAATAACAAGCAATTATATACGGGGGTTGAAATGCAACACCACCGTCTACGTCATCACCTTATCTCCCGAGCGGCGGCTTACGAGGGATGATGACTCATCTTCTAGCACTCTTAACTTCCCTCACACAGGCACACACACACACACACACGCTACATAAATTATATTATTTTGGGCGAAAAACTTCAATTCCGGGGATAGCAAATATTAAGAACTTAATATTGTCACGTCAGATATCCCATTCCATACTTTTAGGCGAAAAAGTTCCATTCCCCGGATTCAAGTATTGATTTCCAATTCAAGTATTGATTTTCAATATCGATATTGGATACTTCAACACTGTGGTTCGCAAGTCAGCACAAGGAGCGAAACCAATCTCACAGCATTCTACAGTCTAGCCGCAAGTTGCTAATCGTACGGAAAAAAGTGAGTTAGAAACCCCCCTACCTATCTACTTCAGCTGGTGCCGAGAATTCAATCGCGTCTTTAACTTCCCTCGAATCACTATCAACTGGAGCGTAGCACGCTATGACGAATAATCTTCTGATTCCTACATTCATTCTAATCCACAGCAATCTGGGCGATACATATCCTTGATCTTTGAGATGCTGTTTTGCTTTTTCTTTCGTAATTACACCGACCCCTTGACTACCATGTGATTCACTATCTACTCCTGACCATATTTCAAAACCGCCTTTCAACACCCCATTTGCTATGTTTCTACTTTCGCAACCCTTTTTCTTTGTCTCAGGTATACAAAGAATATCTAGTTTCCTTATTTGCATAGTTTCTCGTAGTTCTTTTATCTTAAGATTATTCATTCCTCTAGCATTCCAAACACCCAGTCTCCATTCATCGCGTGAATCTCGACCTTTACGTTAAGCAGTGATTTGTCGTATGGTGGAGAGTCTACACTGAGAAAAATGAATAGTTGGGGTACTAACTTTTTATTAGTAAGCATTCATTGGTTCTTACAACTGTTTAGTTGGTAACACCGACTAAGCAAGTAGTCGGCTTAGCAAGCCGTTTGCAGTTCTCGTGACTAATTTAAGTTAGTAACGTTTTAATAGTCAGAGCTGCTAATAAATTAGTGATCTGTACTACTCATTGATTTCTATAACAAATTAAAGTAGATATCGTAACTATTTTCTTTGCTACATTGGTTGGTACGAATAAAAATGCGACAATCTTATCAACATATCTGCAGTAAAACGAGTAAGAACGTTTAGACATGTCCGTCATAACTCGCTATTCACTTGATATCTTGTTAGGTTATAGCTCAATATTTTTTATATAAATGATTGAAGAATCAGAAGTGTTTCAAAGTTTATGCTTCGAGGATTATATCGAAGCATTCGAAGGTATATATAAAAAATTGTGAAATCAAACGAGTATAAAGTTTTGCTGGAAATCCTAACCTATAAAGTGCATCTGCAATTAGAAAGATCCCAGTATGAACAAGTCTGTGTCACTGAGGATAGAGATATAATTAAAAACTTAAAAAACGGTGAGGTTGCTGGTGTGGACACTAATAGCGCTGAAATGCTTAAATACGGTGGCGAGTACATAGCTCACAGGTTGTGCGAATTGATAAATTTATGTATCAAGATAGGAAAAGTTCCAGACGACTGGAGAGAAGCGATTATTGTACCAATATACACTGTTAAAAATCTTTGCAATTTTAATATACATTTAATATACATTTGTATACTAAATCTTAAACCTAGGTATACGAAATCGCTATTAAGAGACTTTGTTATTAAATTTCATATACCGCATATTGATCATTGATCAGTAATGTCAGATATTTGCACCTTACACATATCAAAAACAATTTTGGCAGCAATTTTCAATTATAAAAAATCAAAAATAATATTTCCTCTTAGATAAATATAAATCACACTGGTTTTTAAGAGAAATGTTCGATTAAACAAATAATGAAGAAACCTAACCTCCAAGCACCTGTGCTCATGTTGAAATTCTAACAATCACAGCGAATTTTAGAAAAAATTCCACCCGTACGTTGCACTTTAATTGTAAGTAGGAATTTAGACGACGAATGCAAGGTTCTTACTTTATTTTTTAATATTTGACAAGATCTGAAGGCGTCAAAGAACTTGTTGTTTTCGCGCACTCTGTTTTACCGACTTTAATGTACATGTATATTAATTTTACAACATGATGATATGTTAAAATTAATTTACGGTATATGCAAAGGACTTTACTTGCATGAAAATAACAGAAGAGGAGATATGGGAAGTCCAAAGTGGATTTTTGCCAGGAAGATCATGTACAGATCAAATACAGAAAAAAGTTTAAGAGTTTGAAAGAAAGTTTTCTGTGCATTTGTTGACCTAGGAAAAGCATTTGACAAGGTAAATAGAAGTAAACTTTGGGAAGTCCTTCAAGAGTACGGAGTCAATGAATGGCTCCTACAAGCAATAGAATCAATATATACAGACAGTCAAGCGAGTGTAAGGGTTAATGGGAAACTGAGTGACTGGTTCGATATTATGCAAAGCGTGAAACAAGGATGCGTTATGTCTTCATGGCTATTTATCATATTTACGGATAATTGTCTAAGAATGGTCATCTTCGACGAAGAAGGTGTTGATCTCGAAACACTGAAGGTACGTGGGTTAGCTTTCGCAAATGACAAGATTGTTATGGCAGAGTCAATCGAGGACTTGCAAAGAATGTTGAATAAATTTAATACAAGCATGAAGAACATGGGCCTTAAAATTAACGTAAATAAAACAAAAATCGTGGTGTTTGGAGGGAAAAGTAAGAAAACAATATGCAACATTGTCCTGAATGATGAGAGATTAGAACAAGTTGACAAATACGTATATCTGGGTAGCCTATTCACTACCGACGGAAAAATAGGTGGGGAGTTAGATAGACGCATAAACGAGGGTAAGAAGATTATCGGTAAAGCAGGGTCCATTCTCAGAAGTAAAAACATATAAAAAAAAGTTAAAATGGCCATACATAATTCTCTATTTGTACCGATTGTACTATACGGTAACAAGACATGGACCTGTCAAGAAAAGGACAGGAGTAAAATTAACGCGATTGGCATGAAACCTCTGAGCAACAATATGCGGGAAAACACTCATGGACAAAGTCTGAAACGAGATAATCCTCAAAGAATGTGGTACAGGAGAGACACTAGTTGACATATGGAAAAGAAATCAGTTAATGTGTATAAAGGTAAAGTAAATGGCAGAAAGTCCAGTGGTAGACCGCCAAAGGAATGGTTAGAATCTGTGAATGAGACATTAATCCGAAGGCACATAAGAAGCCATAGAAGCACGAGAGCTTTCCTGAAAAATACATGGGCGTGAAGGAACCTAGGGAAGTATACCAGGACAGAAAAATGTGGCGACAAATAGTTTATAAACAGAGTGACATTAGAGTGAATGACTCCTGAAACCAAGACCTTGGATACTACACGGCAAAAATAAGTTGTCGAAACTTTACTTGACTAGTCATAGTCAACCATTCTAGGATAGGCCACTTTTTGTTTAGAATCTCGTGTAATTTTGATTAAAGAATCGCAGACTTCATCGAAAAAGTGAAAAAAGTCATCGAATTATTGGAACACAATCTAGGAACATCAGTTTTCGAATTTGTATTCAGCAGATTTTGACAAAGTTCTAGACAAGCATTCAGTTTTTCATAAAAAGTCATCCAGATTCCAAAAGATTTGGAATACAAAAACTCTAGCACAGAAACGAATAACTGATTTATAAGTTGTCGAATAATTCATTGACTGTCTTCTACATATCTATTTATTCACAATGTACAGTCACATTGGATTCTTGTGTTAACGCGTAGTGACGCTCAGGTGAAGTGGTGTTTGTATAAGCCTGAATGGAGTCGCGGTCACCGGCAATGAACAAATGAGAGCGGATTTAAATTTGACTCTTCACTGGGATTTGTGCAAAATATTCAATGTGTCAAGCACGAAGGAATAGTAAGGAGTAGTATCCCTGTAAGTGGGGAGTGGGACGAGCGACGTCCAATAATTCGTTAATGCTAGCTACGAATGAAAACTCTTATGCTGCCCCGTTCACATGCGCACTGGCGGTTGCCATGCCATCGATGTCAACACGCGTTTGAAGTTTCGAACTTGTGTATTGAACGAACATAAACAAACGAACATAACCGACATGTGCATCGAGATGTCAAAAGGTAACATATTGAGTGGGTATAACATGTGACTGCGAAAACAGCTCTGCGCATGTGCACGGGGGAGCATACGAGTTTTCATTCGTAGCAAGCATTAACGAATTCTTGGACGTCACTTGTTCCACCTCTGCTCACCAAACACATAGGGTGATACCACTCCTTACTATTCCTTCGTGGTGTCAAGTTAGATGTTGGGTCTAGTTGCTAGGGATAAGTTGCGTTCGATGCGTCATAGACATAGGTGTTACGTAGTTCGAATCCCGCCGAATTTGTTTCGATTTTTCATAGGTTCGTGTGTATCTGCCAAAATAAATATAACTTAAGCGTGAGTGTATGTGAATAACAATATAGTGAATACCCAAGTGCGAATTGCCGGACCTGAACACACGGCCCAGGCTTGGTCTAATTTCGGCAGCCAAAGATCGGCTAATGTTATTGCGCCAATATCGGCATTTTAAGTGGCCCAGTGTTGTGCCCGCACGGGCTGCCCATATTGGCTATTTAAATTTGTCAATCTACCGCCGATGCTTGGCCCAGTGATGGCACATTACTTGACCAAGTGTCACTTTTATCACGACAAAGTATGTTTTACGAGGAAAAGCCAGATTTCGGCCCAGACGCGGCGCATTACTTTTTCAAACTTCGTCTTTACTCTGGCTCGATATGTTTTAATAGGAAAAGCCAGAGTCCTGTCCAACAAAGGCGCATCACTGGGCCCATTATTACTTTTAGTACGTGAACCATATTTTAAAAAGAAGAGCTAGACTTCGGCCCAGACTCGGTGCACTGATGTTCCAAACTTCGTCCTTACTTTGGCTAAACATGTTTCAATAGGAAAAGCCAAGGTCTGGTCCAGCAAAGGCGCATCACTGGGCCCAGTTTGACTTTCGCCACGGCAAACCATAATATTGAAAAAAAATTGTAATCGTTCAAAAATATGGTTCATATTCTGAAATGTCTAAGAACTATAAATACAACTGTGGTGAATACAACTTTTTTCCTGTTTTTTTTTTTAAGAAAAAAATTGTAAGTTCCATCTTTATGTAAAGTTGTGAATGTTCAGAAAAAATTAAATTTTATGTCCATCTCAAACGTTGTAAAATGGTCTAAAACCCCTAAAAACCAAACCTTACACGTAAGTTTGAAAAAATTTGTTATTGAAAAACTGTCAAAGTTGAAGATCAAATTTTTAAGTTCCGTCGTGAAAAATTTTAAATGTTCCTAAAAAATGATACATTTCCTGTCATTGTAGAAAGTTGTAAAGTAGTCGTAAACGCGGAAAAACGAAATATTACACGAAGAAAAATTGTAATCGATATAAATTATTTATTTAAAACATTTTTCAATAGGAAAAGCCAGAGTCTAGCCCAACAAAGGCGCATCACTGGGCCCAGTTTGACTTCTACTACGGCAAACCATGTTTTTGGAGCAAGATCCAGAGTTTGGCCCAGACTCGGCGCAGTACTATGCCGAGAGTATAAATATTTAAAAAAAAATTTAATACGCTTAAAAATATGGTTCATGTCTTCTAAAATGTCTAAGGACTATAAATACAACTGTCGCGAATACAATATTTTTCCTATTTTTTTTTTTTTTCAAGAAAAAAATTCTAAGTTCCATCTTTATTTAAAATTGTAAATGTTCGAAAAAAATTACATTTCATGTTAATCTTGAACGTTGTAAAATAGTCTAAAACACCTAAAAACCCATCCTTACAGGGAAGTTTAAAAATAATTGTTATTAAAAAATTGTCAAAGTTCACTATCAAATTTCTAAGTTCCGTAGTTAAAAATTTTAAATATTCATAAAAAAATTTCATTTCCTGCCATTGTAGAAAGTTGTGAAGTAGTCTCAAACGCGAAAAAACGAAATATTACACGAAGAAAAATTGTACTCGATATTAATTATTTCTTTAAAAATTATTTTATTGATATTCCTGTTTTCGTATATTTTAGATTAACATAACGTCATATGATAATAAATATTTAATTAGAAAAAGAGAGTTTAAAATTTAGTGTTTTAACTTTTTTGAGCTATAGCTTATGAGGATGGCTTTTTCATCAAATTTCAACTCGTGGGTTTAGCGCAATGGTTAAGACTCCCGACTGCTAGGCGATAGATTTAGGTATAGATGTAGGTTCGATACCCCGTAGCGTTAGAAATTTTATTTGTAATATAATATTTAAAAATGTAATATATGTATTCACTCTACATATATAGTGGCGTCCTAAAAACAATTCAATGGTTTTTTTTTTTTAACTCCGGTCCTAGTGCATACTGGAGTTATCATTCCAGCAATGGCACGATATTGGCAGCCGAAATAGGGGCGATATCAGTACCCATTGCTGAGCCGATAATGGCAGCCAGTAACGCATAAGTGATGGCGGCCAGAGTCTGGGCCAGAATCGGCCGCCAAGTGCATACCGGAGTTATCATTCCAGCAACGGTACGATATTGTCAGCCGATCTTTGGCAATATTTTTGCCGATACTAGGCCAGTGCTGGGCCGTATCTAACTTCGCACTTGGGTATTACCGCGAAGTATATATTTTTTTAACTTGGCTACACTGTTTTCTAAAAACTCGTTAGGAGTCATCGACAGTTTCATTGACTGGCTTCGAAGCATTAGTGTATCAGTGTTTCAAGAACTCGATTCCTCTGGTCTTCACATTTTCATTGAAATTATTTTGTACTTTCGACAACTCTTTCTACTTTTTAAACATGTATCAATCAAGTTTCTAAAGACGATTCTTCCAATTTATGGCATACGTTCAGCCCTATCCTAGAGTGGTTGACTCAGTCATTCAAAATTTCAACAACTAATTTTTTCCGTGTAATAGGCCCAAGCGGGGAACCACACATAACAATTTTGTGAGGCTCTTCATTCGGGGTGATCGCTAGACACGGTGGGCAGGAAGCAACTTTAAATCACATGAAAATGACGACAAAAACGGAAAGCGGGAATGTGTTTGTACTTGATAATAGATGAAAAATCTGTTTGAATTTAAATCCTAGCTGCTTCTGTTTGTAAGATATTCAAATTTTTCGTTTTTCATATAGGAAGAATTTGTGAAATATACAATAGCTAAGAATCGTGAGAGTTAAAAACTTTTCTTATGCTAAATTTGCAAAAAAAACGTGTAACTTATGAAAAAACTTTTTTTGGCATATATATATATATATATATATATATATATATATATATATAGTCTGTGTGTGTGATTATGTATGAATATGTTTACAAGTAAGTTTTTAGCCGATTTTATACGTTACCAAGGTGCACCGCGTGGAGGTAACTTACATTGCACCTCTTTCTTTGTTTTCTGCTTTTTTTTGTTTCTTTTTGTTTTTCTTTTTTGTTTTGCTTTAATTTTTATCATTTTTTAATATTTGAAGTTTCAGAATACTGAAGAAAAATGAATGTTTTTAATTAATTAGTGTTTAATCAATTCAATTAATCAGTATTCAATCTCAAATTATGTGCTATATTTAATTATAGAATTCTAATTTTGTATGAATAAATCATAAAATGAATACATAATTATACAAATAATGATATATATATATATAGTTAAAAGCTTGTCATAAGGACAACCGCAGGATTTCGCCGGGAGTGGGTGCTAATCTGAAAAATTGCACCCGCTCCCAGCGAAATCGCGGTAAAATTTCAGCTGTAACCACGTCCCACGACCATGAGATGGGTGGTTACAGTCTGCGCGAATTCAATACGATGATCCGGCGAAAGTCTCGTGCACCCTGAGGACACAGAGCGACCCAAGGACGACCGCCTTCTGCATTCTCCCTGCAAGTGCCTCAGCATTTTGTTGACAAGCAGGGATGCTTTTCAGGCTATTAACAAGTGAAACCTTGGCACCTCCAAAAGCGCCAATGATCAGGACGATTAGCTTAACAGAATATTCCGGGTATAACCGTCGCAACTCCCTCATAAGGTCTTTATACCTTTCTTTCTTTTCTTTCTCCTTCGCTGTGAGGTTTTTGTCAGCTGGTGCCGAAAATTCGATAACGAACATGGTTCGTTTCTCGAAGTCAAGAAGAACCATGTCAGGCCTCGAGTGCGCAACAGAAACAATTGTCGAGAATATGAAGTTCCAATATATGCGGCACTTCTCATTTTCGACAATTGACTCTATTTCTCTAGGGGCGTTCAGCGGAGGGGTATTTGGGCTAATGCCGTAAGAGTGACAGAGATGGTAATAAAGCACTCTCAGTGCCGCATTGTGGCTTTGGATGTAGGTTGTTCCCGCATGAGCTGGACAACTAGATAGTATGTGTCCTAGGTGCTCGGGGTGTTCATGACACGCTCTGCAGCTATCATCGGGAATATCTTGGCTTAAAATATGGCGACGGTATGCTAGAGTGGAAATGACACCATCTTGACCTGCCAAAATGAAGCCCTCTGTGCCCGACTTCAATCCGGGTGATTTAAGGAAAGCAAACGTCAGCTCATACGACATCGACTGATCTTCCACATTTCTGTGGAAGATGCCGTGCATCTTCTTGTCGAGGAGCTCTTCGCGGAAGTTTTTCTCCTGTGCTTTCTTAATCCGGGCCTTCAGGAGTGAGTATTTAAGATAGATAAGATTTGATGCATTTCGCTCACCCCTGATATTGAAGTCAAGGCCGAGTGTTTCAGCAGCCTCTTCTGCTGCTTTGTAAAGAAACGCCCCTTTGCCTACTTCTTCGTGTTTTCTGACCATTTTAAGAAGAGGATCTTGTCCATTTGCGACAATATTTGCTGTACCCATAATAATCCTGTTGTGAAGACATTCAAGATTCAGTATTCCACGACCACCTTGACGGCGTGAGATGTAAAGTCGTGGAACAGAAGACTTAAGGTGCATGCTTTTGTTCATGTGCATAACCTTTCGGGACCCGATGTCGAGGGATCTGAGCTCGTCATTCGTCCATGGAACTACTCCAAATGAATAGAGTACTACTGGGACGGCAAGCATGTTCGTTGCAGATACTTTGTTCCTCGCCGACAGTTCGGAAGACCATATCTGTCGGAGGAGACGTTTGTATCTGCATAGGAGAGTATCCTTTATAGATGTTACGTCCTGAATGCGGCTTTGTGGCATGCCCAGGTATGTATAGGTCTCTCCAGCGCAAAGGTGTCGTATAGCGCTTCTGTCAACGAGTTCAGGATCTTCGAGGATGCCGTTAAGTTTTCCTTTCTTCAAATTAACCTTGGCGCATTTCTCTAACCCGAACTCAATTCCAATCTCTTGAGTGTACTCTGTGACAATTTTTAGAGCTAGATGTAGTTTCTCTTGATTTCTAGCTTTCGATTTCCAGGTTTGCCACAGAGGTACCCTTTGGAATGGCGAAGTGCGAGAGATAGTGACAATAATGTGAGGCAAAAGAGGAGAGGGCTCATGGTGTCGCCCTGAAATACACCTCTCTTAAGGGTAATACTGTTAGTGATCACACGATATTTTCCAGATAAGATGGTAAATCTGGTTTTCCAAAGCGGCATTAATCTCTCTATGCATCTCACGATGTGTGGATGATCCTTCAAGCTTTCCAACAGACAGATGATAAGTCTATGGGAGGTTGAATCAAAAGCTTTTCGGTAATCTATCCAGGCCATCGATAGAGATCGTTGATAGGATGCTGCATCTTTACAGACACATCTATCGATGAGCAGGTTCTCCCGACATCCTGCTACGCCTTTCTTCGAGCCACGTTGTTCATACATCTCTCGCCACACAGGTTCAATTGTCCGAAGAATCCGATCATTTAGGATGGCTGTGAAGATCTTATACAGTGTGTTCAGACAAGTTATTGGCCTGTAATTCTTGGGGTCAGCTAAGTTGCCCGTCTTAGGCAGGAGCACTGTGCGCCCTTCCACCAACCACTCCGGAATAGGCTCTTCCGACTTTAGATATGAGGTGAAAATACGGGCCAGATGCTGGTGGGTTGAAGGAAACTTCTTCCACCAGAAGGTCTTGATACCATCTGGTCCCGGAGCGGGAAAGTTCTTCATGCCTTTTAATACGTTTTTCACCTCCTCGGTAGTGATAGGTGGGCATTCTTCCTCAGGTGTTATGAGGGCATTGCACAGCTCCTTGAAGCTATTTATGTTCTTTGAGTCTTCTTGAAGTGGATGCTGGACCTCATAGACTTCTCTCCAAAATGCTTCGACCTCCTCTGGTTTGGGCGGATGGTCGACAGTAATTGGAGGGTCTTGGAAGAGTTTAGATGGATCAGATGAAAATTGTTGATTTTCTCTGACCCACCTCTCTCTCCGCTCTAGACTTCTCCTAGCGTTAGATAGTATTCGTATTCTGTCAACAATATGCTGTCTGATGGTCATTAGCTTTGATTTGTTGATTGTGTGATGACGGATCCGCAGTTCGCGCGCGAACCGTCGAACCTTGGCAGTGAAATTCCTGCCAGATGTTATGTAATCAATCACACACTGAATGCGGGACGCGTATTGTCTAGCCCAGCCTATCTTTGTGCTGAGTTGATGCATTCTTCTTTTGGTCTTATGATCAACCGTTGGTTTTGTTTTACGGCTTGCATCTGCCAAAGTTCTCGCTGCATTGTACACACCACAACTGATAGTCCAGAGGTCGGATTGTTCGGAAAAATCTCCACGAAGTTCATCATCCAATTCAGTCAGATCTTTGGGCTTGGGAGAAACCTGAATGTTGATGTTTCTCCGGGTCCTGAAGCATCGTTCTTCCTCTATTGGATGCCTGTTCGCGGTTGGTCTCAGTGTCGCTTCTCTTTCTCTGTTGCCGGCTTGTTCTGGATGCGGTTGAGTAGGCACTCCGCTTATATAACCCCTTTTCCTAAGGTTTTTGGCATGGTTTCGCAGACGTTGTTGCGAAAAGTCTGAGAGCTCTGGGTGTTTCTCGCACTACAGAGCATGCAGTCGTGCCATGTAACCTTCTCGTTCAGGGACCATACTGGCATCGTAGCACTCCAGCAGGCCGTCATTGAGTTGATCCGTCCACCTAAAAGTAACAAGATTCCGCCGGTCAATCGCATTGACTCCGTCTTGATTGGCTCCCCCAACTGTAGGGTAGTCGGCATTGTTGTCCGACCCATTGTCGGGAGCCCTGCGCGTTCGATTGTTTTGAACCGCACTTACTACAACTATATTTGGTGTTGTCATTGTTGTTCCCACGAGCAACTAGGGAAAGGGTTCGTCCATCCTTGTAGAGCCCCGCATGCAAGGATAAGGCTGTATACTCTGAGAGTCGCCGATTTCCCAGAATCACCGTTAGAGACACCTCACCCAGGTGACATTCAGCTTTCGGCACGGTTCTCACGCCTTCGCTTGGGGGTTATTCCTTCGGGACCATCCCTGTACAATTGTCCGCGACTGCTTATTAATTATTGTAACCATATTCAGCAGAAACCCTTGGTACAGGGACCCTCTATCCGCAACCCGAGGACGCGTTCGGAGGCTTTGTCATAAGCCCTTCGGTTCTATTCCAAAGGAATCAAAACCGAATATATATATATATATATATATATATGCCAAAAAAGTTCTTTCATAATTTAGACGTTATTCATTGAAAATTTAGCATAAGAAAAGTTTTTAACCCTCGCGATTCTTAGCTATTGTATGTTTCACAAATTCTTCCTATACGAAAAACAAAAAATTAGAATATCTTACAAACAGAAGCAGCTAGGATTTCAATTCAAACAGATTTTGCATCTATTATCAAGTACAAACAAATTCCCGCTTTCCGTTTTTGTCGTCATTTTCATGTGATTTAAAGTTGCTTCCTGCCCACCGTGTAGAGAGATTGACCAGCGACCTAGGTCGAAGTAGTGTTACGGAACGAACGTGTCATTTAAATAAAAAACACGAAAATTCTAGACCGATCTAAAAAATACATACCCCCTACCTCACATTACTCCTTTCCTCACCGAACCAGTGACGCCTACGTGGAAAGGGAAATGGCTTAATGGTATAATACACAAGTATTTACATATCGAGCGAATTTGATGGACATATTTTTGCATGCACGCAAAGATTCCCAATGCGCATGACACTTCTTGAAAGAAAAATCGTAAACATCCGCTCTACCCGGGAACGAATAGTCTGCGCTTCTCAGATAACTCGGTCAAGTCAATTGCAGCGTACTTTACAGCCATGAATTATTGATGCGATATAACAACGCTAGTATCTGTTAGCCTTGGTTCAATCAAGCAGATGGACCATTCGGTGGGATGGAATAGCTTATTGCGAAAAATACGCTTCAGAAAATACTCAACGCCTGCTACGAAGGCGTTTACTATTATTAATTATTCTGATGCATTTTTTCGAGGACGACGTTATTGCATTCGAGCATTCCTCTTTAGTCTCCATCTCAGAGCCGCACTATAGATCAAATTTCATTTTTCTGGTTTAAAATCTAATATAACGAGAAAGAATAGAGATAACTCAACAATTAAAAAAAAAAATTAATTTCATGTTATGTGGATTGAAGGAAAATATGTAAGAATGTCTACATTGCTCATTGTAGGGTTTGAAGTAAGGGGTGAAGTTGAGCATGTTTAAAAAATCGATGACCTTTAGCTTTTCTCTTTGCTGAATCTCAAAGGGAAATCATGATATCGATACAATTTTTTTTTCAATGGTAGTAAATGTAATGCAGATTAAGGAAAAATTATTACGATACCATCAACTTCTAAATTAGGGGTTGAAATAAAGGGTAAGTGGCTAAAAATCAGAATATTCGCTGAAAAACATTGCAAAGGGTTTTCGTGGGTGTTAGAAACGATTTTAATAATAATTATCATAATAAACATAATCATTCAACCAAAAAATTGCATTTTCAGACATAGGACTGAACCTGAAGATAGCACTAATGAAGATTGATGGAAGAATCATTGTTAAAATAAGAAAGAGTGTTTTGTCGAAACAAAATTATCATTACACAATTTTAATGAACATTACTTGATTAGCAATAGAAAATTACTAGTTATGAACAATTATTTTCCAAATAACACTTTTATAATAATGAGGTCTTTAAAACGCCTTTTTCGAATATACCGTAGAGTGGGGGAAACGAGGAACCATCCACACAGTAGAGAATAATGCAGAAATGGTTGTCGAAATGATATTCAACGCCCACGAAAACCATTTGGAATTCTATTCTGCGATATTTCGCGTTTTCAGTTTCTCGCTGTTCATTTCCATCCCTAGAAAGGATAATGATAGCGAGAGATTATCCATACAGTTGAGGATTTTCAAGAAATGGTTATTTGAATCGTTTTTACCACCCACGAAAACCCTTTACAATGTTTTTCAGCGAATTTTCTGATTTTAGCCACTAACACCTTATTTCAATCCCTAATTTAAAAGTGGATGGTATCCTGATAATTTTTTCCTTAATCTGCATTACGTTTACTACAACTGAAGAAAAAATTTGTATCAACATCATGATTTCCCTTTGAGATTTAGTCAAAAGAAAAGCAAAAGGTTATCCATTTTTCAAACATGCTCAACTTCACCCCTTACTTGAACCCCTACAATAAGCAATGTAAGCATTCTTAGATATTTTCCTTTAATCTACGTAACATGAACTTTATTTTTTTTTTAAATTTGTTGAGTTATCTCTATTCTTTCTCGTTATATTAGATTTTAAACCAGAAAAATGCAATTTGACCTATGGTGAGCCGGCATTCCCGTTTATAATTTATATTATCGTACCCCTTCAGTTACATATTTCTATCTTCATGACTAAATAAAACTAGAGTTCAGACTTTTTTCATGCAACGATTTTTGCAAGCACAAGTTTGCATATAATTTATCATGAGTATAGAAATAAATGTATAGTTGAACTAAAATTAGAAAAAAAACGTAACAAAAAGGTTCAAAAATAATTATCATTTATTTTTTCTATTTGCCCATGGCTAATCGTCCAGCTTTTGAGGATGAATAGCGAAAATTATTGAAATTGATTCGTGGAGCTCTAAAGGGTGAGGAGTTCTTGTTCAAAAGAGTCTACAGCCTTTAGTTCTGATTCTATGTACAAATTATTTTTTTATTGAAGATAATTACATTTTTATGAAAACATTAAAGCAATAATTCTGAATTTAGTTTTTTTATATTTATTTATTTAACGCCAAGTGTGTAAAAATGGGCAATTTTAGAGGTTTTTTTTGCTCTTAGGAGCGACTGCCAAATATCAGAAAACGTGTCAAATTCATGCAAGAGCAGTCACATAATACAAATAATTTACATAATAATCAACTCAATTTTTATAAACGAATTAAGTGATGAATGTAACAACGAAGTGGTTTAATGATAACAATTTTTTTTACTGAAATTGATATAGTGGATGTCTAGCGCAACAGCGAATTGTAAAGATGTAGAAAAAAGTATAAAAGTATTATTATTGTTGTGAACAATTATTATAAAAAATTCATAGATTTGCAATGTCCTGCAAATCTGACCTTTTATGTTTAGTTTACTTGATTTATATGCTTCTAGATATTGTAAATTCGCATGCTTATTTATCAAAGTATGATAACCATTATTTTTGTAAGTAAATTGCAGAAACAAAAAGAAAAACTCGGCATTTTTTCGCAGAATCTTGTGTTTTTCACACAAGTCTGCCTTAAAATGCGTTACCTGAGAGGCTTAACTAGAAAAACTTGTTAACTATCTGTTAACAACTGACATTGTCAGAAAAACATTTTATGAACAAAAGTAAAAAAATGGCATTCCTAAATTTTATTTCCAACTAAACTATATTTTAAAATATCTTTTTCTTTGCGGATACGTGCAAAACCCTCGATTGGCCACCGTTTACAGACATCCAAAATAGACGATTCCACATCTTGCGCGATGACAATGAGCAAAATCCCCAATATCGGTTAGCAAAATGCTTTCAACGGTGAGTAAAATTCTCTCGATAGTTATCAAAACATTTTGCTCAGTATGGGAACATCGTTCTGGTGGAAATTGGGTTAGTCATTTGTCATTGTAGTATATTCGATGTATGTAATCGGTAGATAATCTCAGGTTTTGCATTGCAATTTTTAAAGAAAACTATTCGATACACGAGGCTTCAAGGGCGGGTGCTCCTTACTCATGTGAAGGCACAGCACACCGTTCGGCTCGGCTTCGCCTCGCAGTGAGCAATTCGCGCATTTGGCCTCTCGTATCGAAATATACTATTTTTAACTTATTTTCTTTGAAATGTCTCAAAAAAGTAGGTTTACCGCAAACATTAGTCTTGAATTGAACTTCTCTATTTGTAGAAAAAAACTGAATAAACAAAACCATTTGCGACGTGTTGTGAATGTGTTCTACAAAAATAGTCATTAAGTTATGTCTTGATATTAGAAGTTGTAGGCTCCGGAAGCTACGATCATGGTTCTTTAAAGCAACCGATCCCGACGCAACTGGAACGTGTACGTCATCCGCTTCTGCTCCTTCTGCCCTAGAAGGTAAGCAAGAGCGGGAAATCTACGCGAGATAACATCGGGCAACACCTCTGGGTACTTTTTTTAGAGCTACGAATCTTTGTAGAATGTTACGAGGAACAGTCTTGACGGGCCAGATGAAGTGATCCCAGAAGAACAGCCTTTTGCATCCGGTTCGCGATAGAACGAGCCTGTCGCTGGCAAGCCGGAATCTTGTTGAGTTTGGTAATAAATGAAGTTTTCATACCTCCATGACAGCCGATTATGAGAACTACAAGATGGACCTTGTAGCCTTGGTACAGCCTGCTCAGCTCGAAAAGAAGTGCTTGATATTTCGCCCGTTTTTCTTCCTCCTTTGCTGTGATATTACCATCGGCTGGTGCCAAGAATTCAATCACGTAAATGATCTTGCTCTTCAGATCTTAGATGACAATATCAGGCTTCGTAGCACTGAAACGTCGTGTGGTGGAGAATGAGAAATTCCAGTAGATCTTACACTGATAATATTCCACAACGGACTCGAGTTCCCCCTGGGCGTATGGCATGACGGGCAATAGATCAACACCATAGAAGTGCCTAAGATGGTAATATAACACTTTTAGAGCCGCATTGTCTCTCTCTATGTACCCGTAGCGTGCATATTTTGAGCATCCACTGAGAACATGTCCAAGTGTTTCTGGCTCTTGCTTGCACGCTCGGCAGTTGGTATCGCCTACAGGTACATTCATTATACGCTCACGTTGAACCAAGGTGACTATCACGCCATCTTGACAGGCAAAAAGAAATCCCTTAGTCTCCGATCTCAATCCAGCAGACTTGAGAAACATGTTGGACGGACCCATCGAAAGTTCTTCTCTATGTATGATGCCGTAGAATTTACCATGAAGGGGCTTGTCAGCATGTTCTCTTAGTAGAAGCGTATGTTCTGCTTCCTGTATACGACTTTTGAGCACCAGAGGTTTTAGTGATGCTAGGCCATGTGTAGTGTCGCTGAAATCAAATGGGAGGTCAAGCTCCTCTGCGGCCCTGTCTGCGGCATGGTATAGAAACGCCGCAGCATTGGCGACTTCTTGTTGATGTACGAGTCGCATAAGTGAATCTTTGCTATTTAGAACTGAGCAGGCTGTAGCCAGAACCGATCTTTGATGAAGACCCTCTAAGCTCAGCAAACGTCTACCCCCTTTTTCTCGAGGGAGGTATATTCGAGGTACGGAAGATCTAGGAGGAAGACTTCGATGGATTGTCATCATCTTGCGTGTGCTTCGGTCAAGTTGCTTCAACTCATCGACGTTCCATTTTACTGCACCAAACATGTAGACTGTAGAGCAGTATAGAAATGGCCAGCATATTGTTCGCCTGGATCTTATTCCTTCCAGATAATTCGGAAGCCCAGATTTTTCTGAGAATTTGGCGATACCTTTTTGCAAGGGCCGTTTTTAACACACACACATTTTGGGTTTCCGCTGGCGGTATTCCAAGATATGTGGGGTAAAATTTGCCAAGTTTCCCCGCCTAAAATTTCGTTGTCGCTTATCTCATTTAAACTCCGCCAGATTGTAGGGCTAGTGAACCTCTTTAAATCCTGTGAAGAGGGCGCACCTATTACAACGGATTGTCAAGATACAGGGGCCCGAATTTCCGACGATTCACTCTGACTGCTAACTTTCAATTGTACATAACTCCTGATACAGTTTTCCAATTTTACTTTTTTATGAAGGTTTTAAAAAGGTAATTGAACGATAAAAAAATTATTTCACCTTGATTTTCCATTTTAGAAAACATTTTTGAGATTTTCTCCCAATGCGGAATTTTTGATATTTTTTTAATTAGGCTGGGAAAAAAGCTTGATTTTTTCGCTTGAAAAATATCCCAAGACGAAAATGGGATGAAAAGTACTGGTTGAGTTATAGGAGGTCAGAAGAGCGCGGGTGCCCTGCGCCACTAGCCACGGCGCTACTAGGCGTGCTACAGTGACTTAGTGGCTCTAATAATTAATAAAAATTATGTTTCTGGTTACGGGTAACAAAAATTCCATTTTACTCTGACTTGTATGTAGCTGGAGAACGATTTAGATATTTTCTTAATGAAAATTTCAAAATGGTTCCATTGTAGAAAAACGATAGTTAATAATAAAGTCATATACGATTTTGGTGGATGGTTCTGCTCATCTATTACATTTCGAGATGGTTTTTGATGAGTCGTTTTTCTTCCCACGTTTTGTTGAGTTTTTTTGGTGTTAACTTCTTTGCCTTTAACAATTTAGGGTGCTTTTTGATGTGAGTCTCCTTGCCTTTCACATTTCGGGGTTCTTTTTTATGTGAGCTCCTTCGCCTCTCACAGTGTTACTTAAAAAATTATTTTTTTTCAATTTAACGTTCACTTTGCTCATTTCTTCTCGATCTCTTTGCGATCTTTCTCTTTGGGAAAATGTCATACTGTGGCGATGACGAATACTTCTTCAAAATTAGAGTCCATTCTGAAGAGGGTACAAAGAAATGGTATTTTGGTGTGCCCGGCACAGTTTTTACAGAATCGAATCGAGTTTTAAGGTTTTCAGCAGTGGCGGCATGATTTTCTTTGGAGATCAAAAATATCACCGTTTCAGGCAAGTTTTTTTTAGCCCATTGATATAAAGCATCAGCAGTCAAAATCTAATTCTGAGACGACGCCTGGAGACTGGCACGTGCGGCGAGTGTTTTCAAATTTTCCCCAATTCCATCATATGGTCTTTTTCCATGTGCAGTCGCATTGGTGTACTCACACCAAAAAGCACCCTAAACGTGAGAGGCAAGGGGACTCACTTAAAAAAAGCACCCCGACATGTGAAAGGCAAGGACGCTCACATCAAAAAACATACCACATTGTTAAAGGCAAAGAGATTAACACCAAAAAAACTCACCAAAACGTGGGAAGCAAGATGACTTATCAAAAACCATCTCAACATGTAACAGATGAGCTGAACCATACACCAAAATCGTTTATGATTTTATTATTAACTATCGTTTTCCTACAATGGAACCATTTTGAAGTTTTCTTTAAGAAAATATCTGAATCGTTCTCCAGCTGCATAAAAGTCAGAATAAAATGGAATTTTTCTTAAGCGTAAGCAGAAACATCATTTTTATTAATTATTAGAGCCACTAAGTCACTGTAGCACACCTAGTAGCGCCGTGGCTAGTGGCGCGGGGCACCCGCGCTCTTATGGCTTTCTATAACTCAAACAATACTTTCCATCCCATTTTCGTTTTAGGATTTTTTTCAAGCTTTTTTTCTAGTCTAATTAAAAAAATACCAAAAATGCCACATTCGGGAAAAAACTCAAAAATGTTTTTTAAAATGGAAAATGAGGGTGAAATAATTTTTTTATCGTTTGATAATTATTTTGATTGCAAACCTTGTTAAAATACCTTTTCAAAACCTTCATAGAAAAGTAAAATTGGATAACTGTATCAGGAGTTATGTACAATTGAAAGTTAGCAGTCAGGGTGAATCGTCGAAAATTCGGGCCCCTGTATCTTGACAATCCGTTACTAGGTGCGCCCCTTTTACAGGATTAAAAAAGGTCCGCTAGCACGACAATTCTGGCGGAGTTTTAATAAAATAGGCGACAACAAAATTTTAGATGGGGATACTTGGCAAATTTTACCTCGTGTATATGTTTCTCCAATACAAAGTTGTTGAATGGTATTTCCGCCTATAAGTTGAACATCCTGATCTTCACTTGATGATGTAGTTTCTGGTCTTCCGTGGTGTAGATGGACGCAGGCACACTTGTCTAGTCCGAAGCTTATGCCAATCGCTTTAGAATACCTATTTACCGCCTCCACAAGGATGTTTAGGTCCTCTTTCGAGGAAGCAAAGAGTTTAAGGTCGTCTATGTATAGAAGGTGGTTGATCCTATGTTCTCTTCTGTTTGTAGGGCCGTATAGGTATCCAGAGCTTTTGCTACGGAGCAAAATAGATAGAGGCAAGAGGGAGATGCAGAAAAGTATCGGACTTAGAGAGTCTCCTTGACAGACCTCCCTCTTATGTGTGACATAGCTTGTAGTCACTTGTCTTTTGTCAGATGTTATGACAAATCTTGTCCGCCACAGGAGCATAATCTCTTTTATGTATCTCACTATTTTTACATGCACCTCCAGGCACTCAAGGAGCTTAATCAGTAGCTCCTGGTTCGTGTTATTGAATGCCTTACGGTAGTCAATCCAGGCCATGGACAGATTGCGTCGATACCTGTTCGAGTCCTGGGCAATACACCTGTCTATTAACAGGTTCTCCCTGCAACCTGCCAGCCCTCTCTTGCATCCACTTTTTTCAACTATTACACTATATACCGTCTCGATAGATGTTAATATCGTCTCTTTGAGGATGCCAGTGAATAGCTTGTAGCTGGTTTTTAAACAAGCTAAGGGCCTGTAGTTCTTTGGACTTGACAAATCTCCGGTCTTAGGGATCAATACCGTGCGTCCTTCCACTAGCCACTGCGGGACGGGTTGTTCTCCGTTTAAGCAAGTAGTAAATATACGAGCTAGATGTTGGTGCGTAGAAGTAAACTTCTTCCACCAAAAGTTGTTGATTTTATCTGGCCCTGGCGCTGAAAAGTTCTTAGTTCTAGCGATAACTTTCTTCACTTCTTCAGCAGTAATTAGTGGACATTCTTCCTCTGAACCTTGTAACCTTTGCCTTTGGCAAAAGTTACGTAAGAGTGATATATCAGAAGCGTCTTCATTTAGGTGATAAGTATCTCCATATACTTGCTCCCAGAAGACTTGAATCTCTTCTCGATTAGGCGGATTTTCAACGGCACGTCACGCTTTATTGAACAGACGGGAACGATGAGTAGAAAAGGTGGAATTTTCCTGAATCCACTTAACTCGCTGTTCAAGGCGCTGTTTTGCTGTTGAAAAAGACCTAATTTTTTGCGTTCAGTGCTGCTTGATGGTCAGCAGTTTACACTTGTACAGCGTGTAATTTGCTTTTCTAAAGTTTCGAGCAAATGCCCTAACTTTTGGAGTGAACTTTTTATTTGATGTTATGTAGCTAATCACGCACTGAACATTTGATGCATGCCGTCTCGCCGTTTCAATTTTGAACTGAAGCTGTGCAATACGCTCGCGTGTCTTACTCAGACGTACCGAAGTATCGTTACTTCTATCGTCGCTAAGTAGGGAGACTGCCTTCTCTTAAACTACACAGTTCAGATTCCGGAGATTAAAATCTTCGGGGAGCAAATCGGGGAGAGCATTATTAGCTTCAGCTAATTTCTCCATCCTGAGGAAGACTTTTTGGTGGATAGATCTCCTACTTTTCATGTTGGCATTATCGGCTATCTGCAAAGGTGGTCTTGCTGGAACGGCTGGAATGTTCGCTGGAGGATGTTGCTCCTCTTCCTGTTGATAAAGAGCTTCATATCCGTTTTTTTTCGCAAGAAGGATACCTGATCTCTTAAACACTGACGCGATTTATGAGCATGTTCCGGGAGCATATTGACCCAAAGGTCATGTAACCTCTTTATGAATCCTCTTCGCGCTGGTGAGCTTCTTTGTCACAGGTAAGGAGGTCCCTCCTGCGTAGGTCCGACCATTTAAATCGATTTTCTCGCGTTTGTTCGGGGCCATTGTCTGTTCGTCGCCTCGGTTCGTTCCTATTGCCACTCCCAACTGAACCATGTCCTCCATCCGAGAGAGGCCTATTGTGGGTGGCACTGAGCGATACTGGTGTCGTATAACCGCATAATTCGTTGCATTGGGGAGTTGGCCCAAAGCAACGTGGCTGACTGCAAGAGCCGGAGCTATCGGGCGATGGGGTCGCCGCATCCCCACGTCTTTATTATTATTATTATTATTATTATTATTATTATACCATCAAGCCATTTCCCTTTCGGGGTAGGCGTGACTTGCTCGGTTGGAAAATAGTAGTGTGTAAGTAGGTATATAGGTATAAGGTAGATAGGTATATATATAGGTGTTAGGTATAGATATTTTAGATTGATCTGGAATTCTCGTATTATTTATTTTAATAGCACGTTCATTCCGCAGCACTACTCCGACCCAGGTTGCTGATCAATCTCTCTAGCGATAACCCCAAGTGAAGAGCCTCACAAAATTGTCATGTGTGGTTCCCCACTTGGGCCCATTAGTATCCAAGATCTTTTTTTCAGGCGTCATTCACTCTACTCACATTCTTTTTATGAACTATTTGTCGCCACACTTTTCTGTCCTGGCATACTACTCTAGCTTCCTTCACGTCCATGCATTTTTTCATGCAAGCTCTCGTGTTTCTATGGCTTCTTATGTCTCTTCAGATTAGTGTCTCATTCACAGATTCTATCCATTCTTTCGGCGGTCTACCTCTGGGCATTCTGCCATTTACTTCAACACTTGTTTGGTCAGTCGTTCATCTTTCATTCTTTCAAGATGACCGAACCATCTTAACTGATTTTGTTCCCATATGTCAACTGGTGTCTCTCCTGTACCACATTCTTCGAGTATTATCTCGTTTCGGACTTTGTCCATCAGTGTTTTCCCGCATACTATGCGCAGAGGTTTCATGCCAATCGCGTTAATTTTACTCCTGTCCTTTTCTTGACAGGTCCATGTCTCGCTACCGTACAATAGGGTAGGTACGAATATAGAATTATGTATGGCTATTTTAGCTTTTTTTGATATGTTTTTATTTTTGAAGATGGACCCTGCTCTACCGATAACCTGCTTACCCTTATTTATGCGCCTATCTAACTCCTCATCTATTTTCCCGTCGCTAGTGAATAGGCTACCCAGATATACGTACTTTTCAACTTGTTCTGATCTCCCATCATTTAGGACAACGTTGCATATTGTTTTCTCACTTTTTCCTTCAAAAACCATGATTTTTGTTTTATTCACGCTAACTTTAAGGCCCATGTCCTTCATGCTTGTATTAAGTTTATTCAACATTCTTTGCAAGTCTTCGACTGATTCTGCCATAACAATCTTGTCATCTGTGAAAGCTAACCCACGTACCTTCACTGTTTCGAGATCTACACCTTCTTCGTCGAAGAAGGCCATTCTTAGACACTTATCCATAAATGTGATAAATACCCGTGAGGACATAACGCATCCTTATTTCACGCCCTGCATAATATCGAACCACTCACTCAGTTTTCCATTAACACTTACACTCGCTTTACTGCCTGTATACCATATATTATTTTTATTGCTTGTAGGAGCCATCCATTGACTCCATACTCTTTAAGGACTTCCCAAAGTTTACTTCTATTTACCTTGTCAAATGCTTTTTCTAGGTCAACAAATGCACAGAAAACTTTCTTTCCTACTCGAAAGTTTTTTTCTGTGATCTGTCTGAAGCTAAATATCTGACCTGAACATGATCTTCCTGGCATAAATGCACTTTGGACTTCCCATATTTTCTCTTCTGTAATTTCCATTACCCTACGGATAAGTATTTTTGAGTATATTTTACTTACGGTACTTAGTAGGCTGATACCTCTGTAATTACTGCAGTTGCTCTTATCTCCCTTTCTTTTGTATATTGGTACAATAATCGCTTTTCTCCAATCGTCTGGGACTTATCCCATCTCGATAAATAAATTTATCAATTCGCACAACCTGTGAGGTACGTACTCGCCACCGTATTTCAGCATTTCAGCGCTGATACTGTCTACACCAGCAGCCGTACCGCTTTTTAAGTTCTTAAATATATCTCAAACCTCGGTGACACAGACTTTTTCAACCGGGTTTTCTAATGCATTATGTTCTATGTTGCAGTTCTGTTGCCCTATGCCTTTACCTCCTAATAATTGTTTAAAATAGTCTTTTAAAGCGTCTACTATCCCGTCTACATCATATAGCATTTCACCTTTGCTGTTTCTCATGTTGACAAACTCTGTACTTTTACTTTCCTGCATCTGTTTAAATAATAGCTTCACAGTTCCTTCAAAGTCGTTTTGTATTTTCTTTTCTTCTCCTGTTCTGATTTTATCTTTACTTTCCTTGACTAGTCGTTTAACTTTCCTATTTTTGCGCCTGTAATCATTTTTGAGCCTATTTCTCTCCTCATCGCTAAGACCTGTGAGGTGCAACGTTCTTTCGTATGCTTCTTTCTCTTCTTGCCGGGCTGTCTCAATTTCATCATTCCACCACGCATCGCCAGACTTTCTTCATACCACGGCCGTACCACAGACTTCAATCGCAGTTTTAACAATGATATCCCGTATCAAAGTCCACGCGTCCTCTATATCTTTATTGCTTCGAAGCGCCTCCCAAGTTTCCTCATCTATGCGTTCGTTTATCTTATTCTGAAAACCTATTCGCACTTCCGGTTTCTATAAATTTTCAAACTGGATTCGCGTTTTTTCGTTTTTTTTTGTCTTCTTTCTTCTCCGTCCCCGCCCTAGGTTTATTTTTGAGACTAGAAGGTAATGATCAGTATTGCATTCAGAACCCCTCATGACTCTTTTGTATCGATTTTATGGAAATTGACGATGTTGTTAAATTCTTATATAAGATTTTTAAAACATCTAAGTATGATAAAATGCATTATCATTCTTATGCAAATAAATGCCTAAAGTTTCAAACAAATGTAATAATAACTTCTATTGCATAATTGCAGTTGAAAAAAGTAATGTCATTTTACATGTTAGTCTCCATAGGAGAGAAAAGTGAAATGCATAGTCCTACTAATTATTTTTTGGCAAAACAAAAAAATAGGGGCTTTCTATTTTCATGTAGCCTACAATATTTTTCAGTATATTCCAAAAAATTCGAAAATGTCTTTTTTTGGAACAGCCTAGTGTACGTGTGTATCATTTTATGTCGAAACCAAGTATTTGTAATAAATAGGCCCTTTTCTAAGCATAAGCTAACTAACTCTTCCCCGTTATAATTTTTTTTTCTTGGATCCTCAAATTTACCTAGTACCCTTTCTGTATCTGTATCCTGACGTTGGACGCCGACCCATCCGTTCATATTTCGTAGCAGAATTATTCTTTCACTTTGACCGCAAGTACTCATTGTATCATTTAAAGTGTCTCAGAAGGTTCTTTGACTTCCGTCGTATCGCTATCAACTGAGGCGTAGCACGCTATGATAAATAATCTTCTGATTCCTACCTTCATTCTAGCCCACAACAATCTGGGAGATACAAAATCATGATCTTCGAGATGCTGTCTGCTTGAAGCAAAATCGTTAAATATAAATGTGCGAAATCCCCCCCCCCCCCCCCCCCCTCGTCCGGCAAGCATAAATAGTTCGATTTTAAGAGATATCATACATTTTCACCAAAAGAGTTTCAATTTTGAATCTTTAGTCAGAATGCGTGGGTAATAAAATTAAAATAAAATTCTTTACAATTCCATTAAATTACTGAAATTGATATTTAGAAAAAGAAAAATTCCGTAGAATCTTTTCAAATTCCCTTGGAATGCTTTAAAGTATTTCAAAATCGTTGAAATCTCATTAAATTACTCAAATCAATTTTAAAAGCCTTGGAATTTTATAAAATTCCCCAAAATATTAGAAAGTCCCTTAAAATATCTTTAAACTAAAAAATTAATAGTAATTAAAAACTTATCTGGAAAAGTTGACTTAATTATTTCGCTCTGGACCCGACTCTTGTCTTCGAGGATCTCTACCAAAATCTCCTTAGTCTCGAAATTAGACTTTTATTTTCGCGGTTTGATTAATTTTTATGAAAAAATGACTTTAAATGTCTTTTTGTGGAAATATAATTTAAAAGAAGAATAGCGGCACATACGAATTGATATTTGTTTCGTCTAGCTTGAACTGAAATGCGTCTGTTCGCATTGACACAGTGGACGATCCACTGAGATTTTATGGGTATGCACTTGAGAAGTTTCAAATTACGTTTTCGCCTGCTTTGAAAATTTAACCGCTGCGGGTTAAGTTCAGTCTTTGGTATGCAATTAGTGGATTTGAGCTGGCTTTTGTTTATTTAATTTTTAATTCAGTTTAGCTCCATTTCCTTTGACCATTTAAAATTCATACTTCACTTCAAACACGAATATTTAGCTTCGAAGCTAAAAGTATTTTTAGTCAAATGAACATTTTGAAATCTTCAGTTCAACTTTTTCCCAAATCTGGAAAAGTATTCCTAACAATTTGGAAAAATCATAAAATCAAGCTAAACTCCTACTCTTTAAATCTAAATCAAAATCAAGTGCGACTTGAAGCTAGTGACCCATGTATAAACATGTCTTTTATAATAAGAATGTTAGAAACGAAAAAAAAAAACTTTCCGGTTTCTTTACTCAAAAAATATCTACTTAAAGACGAAGCTAATCGACTTGAAGCTAATGATTTCTTCGGAATTTTCACTAGCCAAGGTACTCATATAAGCTCATGAATAATGCATCGTCACATAATATCGCTGTCAGATTATCTTCATTATCAAAACTTACTCCGACGATCGAAAGATAATTATTTCGATTACTTTGTTATTATTTTTGTGACCTTGCAAATTTAATCAGTAGAAATACAAATTTTAATCAATTCTGGTTGTTCTTGCTTTGTTTGCCATTATTACTAACTAATTGAATAGTGGGTCTATTATAGAAGGAAAAAAGAAAACAGGGAGATTAGATGCAGATACTATTGAATATCTTGTACAACAAAATAATTATTATCAAAGCAATGTGTCGGAAATATTATATATAATTTATATATAATTTAATTAATTTGTCTTATATAAGTAACAATGTTTTTATTAAATAGCCTTCAACAATAAATGTCCCTGAGCTAAAGGCCATATAGCGGCATACGCATTTTTGGGCTCATGCACCCGCTCAGGTTTGGTCCATATTAGGGATTATTTAGGGATCTTTTAATTGGAAGAGGTTAAAGAAACTATCGTAATTTCTTAAGCCATTACAAATTCTGGGCCCATAAAAAGAACAAGTTTTGAAGTTATGTAGAAAATTGGTTTAAATCCATTTCTCTCGACCCGATTTTCCATATGAAGTGTTACAAATGCGTGAATTATAACTTATCTAAACTTAATGGGGAAACAAATAATTAAGAAAAATATTTTTGCAAACTAGTTTTTGATTTTTTTTTCAAAACTATGAAGTACCCTTTTGATCATTTTCCAAAAAATATGTGTTGTTAGTTTGTATGCTAAGTCTAAGTACATATATTAAAGAAGAAACTGACTGGCTTGCAAGAAAAAATTCATTTGAAAAACTAATTGCAATAATTGTTTACCCCCTTCTAGTTAAAGGAATTGAGTATCAATTCTTTTTTGAGTTTGCCTTATGTGGTAGTAGTATTATATATATCCTTACTGTGGCCATCACAACCATACTTATCCTACAATTTCTTAAATCAATTTGATAAATTAAATCGATATATTTTGAGGACACATTTTCAGCCTCGTCTTCGATTCATATATTTTTTACTTTTAATTTTGTACGCTTGAAATTTTTCAAATAACCTTGTACTGTACGAATATACAATTTTCTTAATATCTGTTACGCTGATTACGGTCGAATTACGCATTAAATCAAGTGAGTGTTTTATGGCACACTGAAGCTGGGCTTATACGTATATAGTTAAGGTGCAAATTTAATCATTAAGGAGAATCCGTGAAGCATGATTGCCACCTGTCGCGTGCCTGAACAATTAAGGCTTTACAACCTTGCTGTTTACGGCACGTGGGCCTGGGTCTGTACTATAGGCACTATGTAGAATTGTCATTGGGCACAGCGCACAATCGTCTTGAGAAACTCGCTTGCATACGTAACCGAGAAAAACACTCTTCACTCTACACGCGTTATGCGTCAATAGACACGTTCGTAAGCGTTATTACACCGCCACTAACCTTGCTCGGGAATAAAAGTATGGAACGTACTCGTAAATGCGCGCTTGTGTCATGAGACGCTATAAATATTTAAGTAATTCTTTGCATGCATATTCATCAATGAACTTCAAATTTTCCAACTGTACGTTGTACAATTAATTTTACACTTATAGAATCCTGTTGTACATCCAACGGAAAACCCTACACGGAAAAATATATCCTTGAAAAAGTCACGAACTTGTAGCTAGGTCTTGGATATGAGATACAAAAATTAAACATTACATCCTTATTCCTATGAAAAATGTATGAATAGGGGAGCGGCGGCGAATGCGGCGCATATAAAGGAAAATGCACGATTAAAATTAAAATATAAAGTAAAATATTGTAATAAGATATATTCTGTTTGGGCTAATATCTTTCCAATGCTATATGCATGGAGATAATTCAATTGCAGTTAATTAAAACAGTTAATTAATGTGTTTTCCAAAAAGAGCATCTGCGTCAAGTTGTCCTACCTTGTTTGGTAATGTGGCGCGTTCCGATTTCAGTTCATAATTATTAAATAAAAAACAAATTATGAAGAAAAATTAGTAAAATTTAATGAAAATAAGATGAATGTATTCATGTTTAATATTATTGACATAATTGAGGGATTATATCTGCCCAAATTTCAAGAAAAAATGTTTTTTTCACCGTACAGATTGTCTCACAATAATTTGAGGAGTACTAAAAATGTTGTATTTTAAGATAAGCTTACAGACGTTGTATAAACAATAGATCAAAATTATATTAAAAATAAGTAAAATTTATTCTTTTCCAAAACAGTTATAATGATTCAACATTCGAATAATATCACTATTGTAAACCCTCTAAATATTTATTCTGTCAGAACAAAGCTAACCCGAAAACTGGTGAAACGATTTCAAAATACAATTATTCTAAAACAACTCTAAAATACACGATAATAATTAGGATAAAACTTTTTTATGCATATTAGAAACGAAATGTTATTACTTTGAGTAAATATTTCTTACCTTCTAACCAAAAACCGGCACTTTATTTCTACAAAATTCCCCGAGCAAAACAAACCACAAACTTGTGCGCCAAGTTACCTGCCGATTTTAGTCCCTAATGCGCCATATTAGTCGCATGTGAAAAGTATTTAATAAAGATTTTTTACATAAAAGTTCAATAATTTTAATCAAAATGTTGAACTTTAAAGCATTCAAGAAACTCGAAACAGAATATTCCCAAAAAATTTTATAAGTTTACACGAAACTTCTGTAATTTTTTACTTGTTTTTAGCTACTCTGACAATACAAGCGAAATAACCAAAACTAACTTTTCGTCATAAAAATCAGGCAATTAATTTAATTATCCCAATTTTTTAATAATTTAAGGTTGAAAACATATATACATGTAATGAAACTACCTCCACAAGCAGAAAATGCGTTAATATTCGAAAACTCGAACGCGCCACATTAGCCACCGCGCCACATTCGCCGCCGCTCCCCTAAATTTCCAAGTTTTTGACGAACAGTTCGAATTTCCTACGAACAGTTCCTGAAAATTTCAGACTGAAATATAAAAAGGAAAAATTTTATTTCTGCAATTTAATTTACATTAATTTATAAATTCGCAACTCAGAAGATTCCACGGAAAAAAGTAGATCATTAGAAGAACTCTCTAAACCAGTAGTTATAACTATTTTGAATTGAAACGCAGTTTTTCGTCGGTGAATTTTGTTAAAATTACTATTTTGTGTTCAGATATGTTAAACTGATTTTTTAAAAGAGTAGGATAAACAATTTCAAATAGTAGGATGCACTGCACCACATGGTAACCGTCCACAGTCAGCGAGAAGAAGTTACTATTTCGTGAAGTAAGCCTCACTTCTGTGAAGAGTAACTTTGCCGATTTCGCATTGTCACGCATATATGTATATGTATATGTGGTAGGCATTAGGACGAATTTTCAACCAATTAGTTGATTTTTTAATTAACAAGATGAATTTTGACTAATGAGAATAATTTTCTACCGAAAAAATGAATTTTCAACAAAATACATGAATTTAATTTTAAATCAATTATAATACATTCACAGTAAATTCCAGAGATATTTATCTGAAGTTAGATGAAATCGTTGCAAACAAATGAAAGCTACAATTATCCGACGACCGATAATTTTTACCGGGAGTCGGATAAAAGTTATCCGACATCAGATAATTGTAGTAGTCAAAAGCATTAATTTTCAAAAATAAGAAAGAAGAATTTTCAACAAAATGGATCAATTTTTAACCATAAAATAAGAATGATAAATTAAAAAAAAGAATTGAATAATTAAATTTTACGTTAAAAACTGTTAATTTGCAAACAAAAAAATAATGTTTAAAATAATATTTTTATTTTTAAACAAACGAATTTTCAACTAAGATGATGAATATTCAAGCAAATAAATTAATTTTTCAAAAAAGCATTTCGACTTCACACCAAGTAGTTGAATTTTTAATCAACAAAAGAAAAGAATCCTCGACGAAAAATGTAATAGTTCATATTTCAACCAAAAGCCAAACATAACCAAAAAAGATCAAATTTCTAGTAAAAGAGATTAATTTTCAATAATGAAGAGGACTTTTGAAACAAAAACATGAATTTTTAATCCAGAGGATATATTTTCTAAAAAAGAAAGACGAATTTTATACAAAATACATGAATTTTCAAACAATTACTTGAATTTCCAACAAAAAGGTGAATTTTCAACCAAGAAAGATGAATTATCAAGCATCAGAGATGAATTTTCAACAAAAAAGTTGAATTTTCAAGTAAAAAAAATGGATTTTTGTAAGACAGTTGAATATATAATTCTACCCTCGGTACAGGGCCCCCTTTCCGCAACCCGGGGACGCGCCCGGTAGCCTGGTCAAAGGCGCCGGGAGTACTGGCTCAGTACAGATTGCCGGAGTTCCAGTACTGACTGCATATGGTCTGAATAATATTTCTAATTAAAAAAGTTTAAATTTCAAACTTTTTGTTTAATTTTAACACCCACTATTGCTATACTCTAAAGATATAACAAAATAGGTATTCCAAAAATAAATAATAATTGATTGCGAGTATTTTGACTATAAATGGTAATGGTCCTGCTTAGAATAAATACATATATTACATTTTTAAACATTGTATCACCAATAAAATTTCTAACGCTACGGGGCTTCGAACCTACATTTATACCTGAATCTATCGCCTAGCAGTCGGGAGTCTTACCCATTACTCTATACCTACAGAATTGAAAGTCAATGAAAAAACATCCTCATAAGCCAAAGCTCAAAGCAGTTTAAAAAGAACTTTTTAACTCTTTTTTCTCATTAAGTTTTTTATTATTATTATGCTACATCATGTAGATGTAAAATAAATTAACTGTTAACGGGAATATAAATGAAATAATTTTTAAATAAATAATTTAAACCGATTACAATATTTATGGGCTTATTGTTCTTCAAACAATTTTTTTTTTCGAAAATTTCTTATCAACAATTTTTTTTAAACAATTTTCTTCAAAACATTTTTTCAAACTTTTTTCTAACAATTTTCTCCAAAAATTTTTGTTCAAAATTTTTTTAGGCGCCCACTTTGACTAATTTTTCTTCTTGTAATATTTTGTTTTTTTCGCGTTTTAGACCATTTTATAACGTTCGATAATGACACAAAATGTCATTTTCCTTGAGCATTTAAAATTTGCATCGACGGAACTTACAAATTTTAGCGCGTACTGCTACAATTTTTTGAATAACAAATTTTTTTAAACTTTCGTGTAACGTTTTGCTTTTTAGGTGTTTCAGACTATTTTTAAACTATTAAGAATTACATCAAATGTAAATTTGTCTGAACATTCACAATTTATCATAAAGATGTAACTTAGAATTTTTTTTCTTGAAAAAAAGGAAGCGTTTACAGGTACCGACATTTCAATACAAATATGAGTATGCCTACACAAAAATCCAGCTATTCGTACCCACATTTCGGTTGTTTTGAAGTAATGAACCCTAGTATATCCGACGGCCGGCCCATATTTGGGCCAAGGTTTGACCGACAGTCGGGTGCATCATGATGACATGTACAAGCCAATGTTATCCCGATGGCCGGCCCATCTTTTGTCCAGAGTCGGGCCGACCGTACTTTCACGGTCTTTTTGAAAAAATGAACCAGAGTTTATCCGGTGGTCTGCTCATACTCGGGCCAAGGTTTGACCGACTGTCGGGTGCATCAAGGTGACTTGTGGCTAACCGACTGCTGTATCCAGAGTTGGACTGTCCGCATTTTTGCGGTCGTACCAACCAATCTGCCACAGTTGATCCGGTGGTCGGCCCAAAGTTGGGCCAGAATTGGGTCGACATTCGGCTTTTCTTCCGCTACCGACGTCAGTTGCCAACGTCGGTGGGATCATGGCAGTTTGAAAACATCTTAGTCGGTCAAACTCTGGTTACCGTAAATCGGTTACCAAAGCAGGGCCTACTTGAGGCCGATGGTCAAGCTCTGGCATCCGACCAAATTTCGCACCTGGGTATATATGAAATCTACGTCCAATACAATATATCCAACTTGAAAATTTTGAATTCAAAATGTTGTTAAACCGAAAACTTTCACGAAACGCAGAAAATGACAATTAAAGTTCAATGTAGAACAAATGAGTTGATTGAATCAAGGTGCTCCAGAAGATTCACCAACGAGAAAGATGCAAGTTATTTTGTTTATGTATGCGATAATAAAAGATATTACAGATTCGAATGCAAAATTACATGCAACATGATCACACATGATCACTTGATTGCATATTAATAATGCGTCCGTGACTGATAACACAGGCCAACACATTTTCACACCCACAGACCGGACCTAGTGTACCCGAAGGAATTTGATGCGCTGAATCCGAATCTGAACTGAGAATTGCTCCATCACCATAGGTTTCCGAGATATCCTAACCTAAAAGTTCAAAAAACACGGTTTTTTGCTATCTTTGAGCTTCGCTCACATTGAGAATTTTCATTATATTGCAAATCTGGGCACATCATCAGAAAGCTACTATCTTCCACTGCAAAAAACACTACCCACTTTTTTTAGACGGATTTTTTCAAGCCGATATATCGTTCTTTGAATTTTGGAAACTTCAAGTTTCAGATGATACTAAAATACATGAGAAAAAATATCTGCGAGGTTCAACAATAAACTATCACTTGATCTTTTACTCGAACCCCAGAAAGGTTAACCCGAGATTGTAATAACCTGCAAGCCGTAATCCCCAGGAAGATTAACCTAAGAATACAACGCAACAGAACTTCTAGCGGCTATTCTCTCTCCGACAGTCCTTTTCAGAATAGAGTTGGCGAGTCTTTTTACCAGGTGTTTGTCTCCAGCGGCTATTCTCTCTCCGACAGTCCTTTTCAGAATAGTTG